>JAAGKR010002424.1:0-38230 GCA_011419295.1 Clarias macrocephalus
CTTTTTTTAAAAGGTTAAAATATCAAATCAAATAAGCAAATCGGTCACGTTAAAGAATAATGAGAAATGTTAAATAAATAAGACAAAGGCAAAAAGTATATCCTGAGGATTTTAGCTTATAATCTGTTTTCCCTCCGGCAAAAGCCTACAGTGCTGTTGTGGCCAGTAATGCTATTCATACAAACCTTTTGAGAAAAACTGAACCAGAGTCGAAAAGAAAACAGCAGGGTTTTTCACCCATGTATCTTCGACTCAGACCTGAGTCACTCAGATGAAAGGCCAGGACTCCATGTTCTACACAGACACTCAAAATAAATATAAAACAGCATAGTATACAGATGGTGTGTTCCTTTAGCAGGGACGTTGAATAGAAATTGCATACACTCATAATACATAGAATAGCAAGCTTCCAATTTTCACTTCAGCTCTTTTGCTACTGTGTATTTACATATATATGAAAAGATGCTAAAGTATATATGCTTCTATTCCCTGAATATTGCACTATTACAATTAAAATTAAAAGCATGATATTGCATTATCATATGCGACATGAATTCACTCAAAATTGTAAATAATTTCTTTTCATTTGTAAAATTTAACCAGTTTCTTTATCATCTTGCACGGATATCAGAAAAGCACTCAGACAGCAGAAGTAATCAGACTGACTTTTACTCCAGTATATTGCCATAGCATCCAAATGCACCCCATAAAAACAGCTACGACACTTTCTCACATTATACTGTTGCATACTCAAACGTTTATTAAATGTCTTAACAGCTGCACTCAGACATACCAGTATGAGTAAGTTGTGAGGAAATACAGTACGTTTTCCATTCTTTACTCGGTACAAAGAAACACATTACACTTCCTTCGTAGTCATCTACGTGCTACAGATTTGGTCGACTGAGATAAGGTTTACAGCTGCTAGGGATTTCCTTTAATCCATGTTCCATCACAAAGCAATGCACACACGTGCCAGACGTATCAGTGAAACTGTGCCTCTGGCAGATTTCTGCAATGCTGTCAGGCGAGACTAATCTTCTCAGCTGATGACAGAGTACGTCATTTTAATATTATATTAATATTTGCCCGTGGCAAATACCAGCTCTTGCAAATATCTTTATATCTTGTTGTAACACTGTTAGGACAAGCAGACTTTTAAAAGACATGTTTTTAAACATGTTAATGTTTCATTGCATTACTTTGATGTGAGACTTTTTGTTTATAACATGAAGAAACAATTTCATTCCATATATATATATATATATACACACACAAATACCGTATTCACAAAGGCGTCTCATATAAATCCAAAATGTATAGTAGAGTTTGGAACAGTTTTTGCAAGAACAGTATTTGCAAAACCCATCAAGCACCATGATGAAACTGGCTCTCATGAAGAACACCCCAGGAAAGCAAGACCAAAACTTACCTGCTACATAAAAGAAGTTCATTTAGGGTTTCCAGCCTCAAAAATGAACAAAACCTACAGTAAGATTAGTCCAAAGGACTAATTGTCCAAAGGAGATTATTTTGTTGCATTGCATTAAAAATCAAGACTATGCAATTAGAAGGTACTGTACTGTTCCAACTTGAATGGCGGCACGGTGGTGTAGTGGTTAGCACTGTCGCCGACAGGAACCATGGTTCGATTCCCATCGCTGTGCGCATGGAGTTTGCATGTTCTCCCTGTGCTTGGTGGGTTTTCTACGGGTACTCTGGTTTCCCCCCACAGCCAACTTGATCTTCTCCAAAAGATTCAGCTCTTCTTTTCTCTTAGCGTAGAGAAAGCAATGATTGCCCACCATCAGGTTCAAAGGCAATGCAGTTCAAAGGTCCTCTTGAATGTACTGGCTGGCAGGTTTGGTGATGTTAACTTTTTAAAGCCTCATGCAAATATAGCTTTGCTAATTTATACTAATGATGATGCTGGAGATTCCTCACATGTGCAATCCATGTCAGTTTACATAGAAACAAAAGATAAGGATGCTCTGTTTTGAGTCCTGCAGCGAATTGTTATATTTGCAATTTGAGAATGTCCTCTGTCGTAGTTATTGTTATTCCCTTGCAGCTGGCACCCAGCTGAGCCCACATCACCCACATGAAACCTGCCCTCAAGGGCACACTTCTCTCCGCAGGCCTGCTCTCTCATCACTAATCTATAGCCGTAATAGAAGTGAGTGATTGTGCATTGCAGGCAAATAACAATGCCTGTGTAAATTACCGGGTAATTGTTCGGATGAGACAGGGGGAACCACTCGGTGCTCAGAAGACTAGAGGAGCCTGTTTGTTTGGTCATTATGATCTAATGATGGTCGTTTGTCTCTGCTTTCCTTGCTGTCCTGAGGAGAGGATCCCTGGAGGATTCAACATTGCTGCTGCTTTATTTAATGTGCCAGGCATGTATTGTGGAAGGTCAGGTCTTTGACACCTATAGTTAAGCAGGTCTAGATAAAAACAGGAAGAAATGGGAGGGATGGAAAGAATGATCAAATTAAGGCTTGTTAAGATAAATGGAAAATGACAGCGTTGGCTGAAGAGAATTGGATTCTTCTGGACTGCATGCGGTTAGCCCGGGTTGACTAGCCAGCTAGTGAGCAGAATAAAAAATTGACCTAAAGTACATTGCAGATACATATTTACAGTTTGCTATAAGTGTTTCTTACAATATATTTAATATATTGTGTTTGATGGTTTACTGTACAGTATGTTTAGTCATCCTACCGTGCTGGTTTTGTTTAAACGACAAATAACCCTGCAATCATTTCATTTGACCTTGACGTGCCCTTTACAGACTAAAAGAAAACAAGAAACTAGCACTTAAATAGGCTATCTAAGGGTCTGAATACAAAGAGTCCAGTGTCTTGCATAAGTATTCACTCCTCTTCAAACTTTTCCACATTTCCACGAAAGTACTTTGAATAAAAGTCTCAGCATCCTCCTTCCCTGCCGCATCCTCCTGCCAGCGACCGCACCATAGCCGTACAGCACCATTCTTGTGTGATGTAGCTTACTTACAAACCATGCAGTTTGTGCTTTCCCACACCCTGTTCATTCTCTCGCAGTGCCAACAAGCTCTGACATTATGGTAATCTGTTAAATGAGACTTTCTTTTTTCTTATATATGTATTATTGAAATTCTATGCAGGTTTTGTATACACCCACACACACACACACACACACACACACACACACACACACACACACACACACACACACACACACAGGCATAGCCTCCCCCACATATTCATAAAAAGTAGTTGACAGAATACAGTAAAAAATTCAAACCTGTAAACCTTAGAGTACTGAATACAGTATGTGTATAAGAGAGAGTGTATACACACCCCCGCCACACACGCACGCACACACACGCACACACACACATGCACACACACACCTGCGCATAGATGACTTCAGCTTCTACACGTCAGAGTCTAACCCAGTGTGACAGTTTGCAGTCCACACACTCGTTTTCAGTTTCTTAAACACACGTCACTCTTTTATTGCTCTTTTTACTGCTATTTTCTTATTTCACCCCTTTCTCCACCGTCAAATCTCCTACTCCTACTCCTACTCGACCTTCATTTCTCCTTTAAATCTGTTCCTACTCTCGTATACATTCTGTGCTTTTTTCCTACTGTTATATATATATTACACCTTTATAAATTGTGTATTAAGGACAATAAATGACGTAGTGCGTATGGCTCAAGTTAGCTTTCTGTTAGTGGTTGTGCTAAGCTAAGCTAAACGCTTGGGAATTTGAATGGGATTCCCAGTAATTAGGTATTTGTTTAAATTCCATAATGAAATAGGATCAATTTTAATTTTTGACACTGCAATTGGATTTCTTTTTTTTTTTCTTCTTTTCTTTTTCTTTGACATTTCTTTTCCATGGACAGTTCCATTGGTGTGTTCTTCTCCCCTATATTTAATCGGGCTTTGGACATTTAGACACACTTACACACTCATTCAAACACTAAGGATAGTTTGGATGCGCCAATTAGCCTACCCTGCATGTCTTTGGACTGTGGGAGGACACTGGAGAAGCCGTAGGAAACCTATGGGGAGAAAATTATATCTTCTTGCACACAAAACCAAGGCAAGACTCCAACCCTCAACCCTGGATGTGCAAGGACACATGGCTATCAACTATACCCCTGTGCTGCATTACTTTATAAATTACCCATTGCAGTATGGATTGTAAATTTTTGTCATTAAATTGAGATCCGTTTACAATACTATTTGTTCTTCTGGTCGATGTAATATTGCATTTCATGGACGTCTGTGGGATTTATGGGAACTTTATATAGGTCCCAATGACCTTCTGGACCTTAAGTACCTTCTTTAGAAAGCTAATCGGAAGAACCTTAAATTTTCATAGGGTTGCATTTATGTATGCTTCACAAGTTCCATTGAACACACCATACCATCTGGACTTTCCATGGGTTTAGATGGACTTCCAATGGCAATCCATGCAGTCCAATTGATATCCAATGGAAAAGCCAATATGCAATTCCAATGAGTGGATACCATGGGTTTTATTTGCAAGCACCTTTCAGAACGCCTATGAAAATGTCAATTGGCTAATCTGACATTTTATTATGAACAGAGACAGCTCATTTGGAGTATTTTGGAATACATAGCGCACTCCAATATTAAAGTGGAGAACTGCAAAACTCGAAAAGGTTATCAGGTCTGATGCAGTCTTTGAAATATGTATTTTTTGGTATTCTCGGTCTTGCCTCTCTCCTGCACACCTCTACGTTTTTTTTTTTTTTTCACACAATTTGAATACATCAGACTAAAAGGGTGAATATACCCAAAGAGTCGAATTGTTCTTTTCCAGGCTTGGTGGGAACAGAAGAAGCATGGATGAGCAAAAGTGAAAAAAAATATAACAAACCCTGCAGAGATCCTGGCATAGAGGATAGACCATAAGGCCTGACCCTTAACTTAGTATTTTTTGCAATCTGAAATGAGCTGAAAAATAAATTCTTCCCAATGCACCCAAGGCTTATTTATGCCCTATGAGGAGCAAAGGCTAGCCTGTCTGGTCCGATCCCACAGAAAATCTAATGTAGCACAAATGGCTGAAAAAAGTGTATTGCTCACTATGATAGGAAGGTATCAAAATGTTCAGTGCATCACACCAAATTCCCCAGAAACCTTTGGCTTGTGATTTGCTTTGACTTTCTGTGTTGTTACTCACATAAATGGCTGTTAATATTTTGGCACTGATTTTTACAGCATGCCTTCTGGTCATTAGTTGCAGTAAATTGCTAATCAGCTTCGTGAGTCAGAGATGCTGTTGCTTAGAGGGCAGGAACATTAACATCCTTATAAATGAGCATCGGTCTTTGATCTTTTGATTGGCACAGTGTATAAATTAATGCATTAGTTTCCTATTTCAGGGCAATAGTCAGAGGATCAGAAACCAACATCAGTAACAGAGAAAATGTCTTCAGTAATGCAATAGCACTTAACAGTGCTGGAATAGTCAACCATCGACAATGACTGCAAACGAAGGAGGGAGGGGGATGCATGATGCAAGCCAGAGTTATGATATGAAACATAAATAGTCCTAGAAGCTGGGTCTTGCGATAAAGAGACAATTTACCAAGTTCAACATAGACAGACAAACTACCGAAATTAATGGAAAGAGCCAAAAAGGAAGCAATTTCCTAAAACAGCAACAAAAAAAAGATACTGAATTCTGATTTTGAGGTTATTTGCTTTCATCAATAGCATGACAGCTATTAATATTTAAGTAGAATTGAGTGGCGTTATTATATTTTAGTGCATCGTTGCTTTAGTAAAACCTTAATTAGCTAGTCTGTTTTCCTCTACTGTTATTTTCTACTTTATTTGCAGTTGAAATTGCTTTTTAGGGCTCCCACTGTGTTTAACCACAGTGCAATCACTGATCATTTCATATTGGCTTTATTTGCAATAGCTTCCAGAAATAGTTTAGAAAAATGATCCCACTTATGTGCAAATATAGTCCTTTTTAAACTAACAACAATTTAAGTGTGCAATGCCAGCTCCTCCGTGGTTATGACGACGATTGGATGTCAGCATGCCTATTTATATTCCATCCTGGATCTAATGCAAAATTACAGATTCTATACTGTACATCATATGTTTGCATATTGTGGTGAGCACCACTGTAAATCAGTATAATCAGTATTGTTTAAAAAAATGAGGTTAATAAAATGAATACCTAATCAGAATTTTTCCGTAATACAATTTTTCATATATTTCACAACAAATATGGCATCAGGGATCCTGCATTCTAATTTATTCATTGAGTTCTATGCATAATAAAATGTCTTGTTTTTAACCTAACAAGACTGATTCTGATAACTTTAAACATTATGTAAAATATAACAATTAGCACATGTAAGGAGGCTCTGATTTACATTCAATAGCCACAACTGAATTTTCATTCTTTTTGTTATGGATAAATTATTTGACACTGGATGAAAGCAGGATAACATAAATTAAGGACATCTTGAAGTCAGCATTATGATATAACCTTTAATGGTAAGCTGGGTTCTCAGCAGGTGGTACTGTAATCACAATTTTGAATCAAAGCGGATTTAAAAATAACAATGGCAGATTTTCAAAGTCACATTCCCTGCTGTCTAACTCAACCTGATATTTTCTGTCCAATAACTCATCAAGAAAAAATGGGCTTATACATACCAATTCAAATTAGTAATACACTGATGTAATGTACCTGTGTTTACCAGTGATTCATTCATGTGCCTACTCAAGTGCATATATTTCCATCTGCATCTTTATTGTGGGTTCATGTATCTATCTATCTATCTATCTATCTATCTATCTATCTATCTATCTATACGTACATCTGAGCAGTTGAGGCTTAGGGGCCTTGCTCAAGGGCCCAACAGGGGCAACTTTTGGTGGTGTGATGTATTTATCTATCTCATATATCTATATTGATATCTGTTTTTGTATATATACTAATCTACTAGCTATATACTAATATATAAAACACAATTACTGTACATGAATCATGATATATAACTCATATCTGACTAAACAAACAAGTATAGCAAGGAAACTAAATTAGACTTGCTTTTCTCCAAGTTTCTCCAATTTTGGAGTTTATTCTACTGTATAAATAATTATATATACATTTTTCCCTATTCTATACACCATATTGATGAAGGTTTGTGGACCATCACACCCATGTGAACATGTTGAACAACTCAGTCCCACTGGAACTGGAACATTTAAAATGCATGCTCATTCCATGATCAGATTTGACCATATGCAGATTTGACGACCAAAGGTTATAGTATGTCACCTGACTTTAATTATTTCATATAAAACATCCTTTAAAATAAATTCTATTGTAATTCAATTAAGTTACAATTTAGCCTTGTGGGATTATTTTGGATGACAAATAAGAAAAGAAATGTCACAAGGTTACAGAGTTTAATCATTTTCCATACTGAATACTGCAGAGTGCTGGTGATGTATGGTATTAGAACCATGCTACAGTAAAAGACTGTGGAGTTGGTCATCAGAGGTCATGTAGTAT
Source organism: Clarias macrocephalus (assembly GCA_011419295.1). Taxonomy (NCBI): domain Eukaryota; kingdom Metazoa; phylum Chordata; class Actinopteri; order Siluriformes; family Clariidae; genus Clarias; species Clarias macrocephalus. The sequence continues at coordinate 7,571 of JAAGKR010002424.1, forward strand.
ACGTAGGTTGTGTCTACTGAGGCTCGTAGCTGTGTAATAGAGTGAGTCAGTATGTGTGGTTATGATTGAAAGGACATTTACTGGCCTTTTGGTTCATTCACACAGCATAATTCTTTTTATGCTCCATTATCAATGAAATAAATCAAAATGTAATTTGCAATGTGTTTTTTACAATCGTGCTTGTTGGCATTGGTAGCTCAGTGGTATGAACAGATGTATGAGTCTGTGTGTGCATGTGTGTGTTGGGTCACTCTTAAGAGATCTCACTACATTATTTCATTTTAATTTGTCACTACACATTTTTTTTTTCACACTACCACTCTTTCTTTTCAGTCTGCCTAATTGAATAAGGCACCACAAAAGGTCAAACTAGACTGACCCAGAATAATTATTAATGCAGCTAATGAATGCTTTGCCTATATATATACCTAACCTTGACCTTTTAGTATTATAAATGCTGCAGTTAAAAAAAACAAAACAAAAAAAACACTAACATACATTCACACAAACACACACAGTGACCTAACTTGTGATCGATGGCTTTCTTCTCTTTAAACACATTTATCATTCGGGTGAATAGCAAGGTGATGGACCATCAAGATATCTTTTCCTCACTGAAATGTTGTCAGCAGGAGTCCTCCATTCAGAAAAAAAAAAGCATCCCCTAAAAATGCTGTGAAATAGATTGGCATCCAATTCGCAGTAAACTCAAAGTCCTTTCAAGTGTACAGAGACAGTTGCCGGCTTATTTTGCTTTATCTTTGCTCAGCAGGATGAAAAAACGGCGCATGGCAGAACTCGTAGCAGTCTGCTCTGGAGTGCCTGACTCCGTATGGAGAGCGAGGCTGTGTTTCAGTAATGTTCTTAACACACCCTTATGCACTTCCCTTCGCCACTTAGCCCTGAGGGAATCCCTGTCAACATCTTAAGGGCTGTTTCAGCTCAAGTGAAGTTTTTTTGCATGACCCTCTCACCACAGGAGGCCCCAGGGACTGAGTCACCTAACGGCAGACTTCGACTTCAGGAGCTGATTTTAACCAGAAAGTTTACGCTAAGGAACTTTTCTTTTTAGTTTGGAGAAAACTTAAAATTAAAATGAAAAATCTGATTTGTTAGTGCATGTTGGGTATGTTTATACCCAACATACCCACATAAGTGTGCATATATTTTTAGTCTGACTCTGTATTTGCAGGTAGTTCCCTTTTACACAATATATATAAAGCCATTTTTCCTTGAAAATAATGCTGGGAAGGAAGTAGCATTAATCTGGCTTGTGCATAACAGACACTGCCCTGCCAAAAAAAAAAAAAAAAAAAAAGTAATTTGGCCTGACATGAGCTTTGAATACAACATACATTGGCGTCGTTTCTACAGCCTTTTAAAACGTCATAATATTTATTTCTGTACAGAAATGCATTGATTTTTTTTCCAAGATCAAACCACTCCAGAAAGTATTCTCCAGGATAGAGACTTTTAATGAAGTTAAGGTCAGGACACTGTGGCGGTCAATTCATGCGTAAGAAAAAGTCCTTATATACCAAGAACTACTTTTTCACAATTTGAGCCTGGTGAACTTTGTCATTGTCATCCTGGAATATGCTCGTACCATCAGGGAAGAAAAAATCCATTAATGTGACAACTTGCTCATTCAGTATATTCAATCAGATCATAACACTGCTTCCAGAGGCTTGCACACTGGACTCATCAGACCATTTTTCATTGCTCCAAAGTCCGATCTTTACTGTCCTCCAGCCAACTAATGAGTTTTTCATTATTAGCCTTACTAACAAGTGGTTTGCTTATGGCCAGACAGCTGTTTAGTCCCAATCCTACACTATGAGTGCTCCACACTTTGTGTAATCCTTGATCTAAATTAGAATTTGATACGATTTTGGCAACATACTGTACCTGGACACTTCATGTCTCTTCTGGTAGCCATATCGGAATCGTACAATATCCAAATCAGTTTATAACATCTGCCCACCAATGTCCTGTCTTGTTCTTTAGATTCCAATTCTTACTCACTCACTCACTCACTCATCTTCTATACCGCTTTATCCTGTATTCAGGGTCACGGGGGGCCTGGAGCCTATCCCAGGAGGCTTAGGGCACGAGGCGGGGTACACCCTGGGCAGGGTGCCAATCCATTGCAGGGCACACACACACATACACTTACACACTATGGGCAATTTGGGAACGCCAATTAGCCTAATCTGCAGGTCTTTGTGGGAGGAAACCGGAGTACCTGGAGGAAACCCACCAAGCACGGAGAGAACATGCAAACTCCAAGCACACAGAGATGGGAATCGAGAGATTCCAATTCTTTCATGTAAAAAATCTATCAAAAGTTGCTGCATTAAAAACATGTTGCACTGCCATATACAAAAATGTATAAATGAATCAGTTTATCAGTTATGCCCTGTTTTTTTTTATGTATTGGGTTTGTTTTGGTTATTTGATGTTACTTTGAGAAATGAGTGCATTAACACTGATATACCATGTCGCTAAAATGCCCCTCAGACCTTGTGAAGTGATTTATGCAATTTCATCAAATCTGTTGTAAAAATACCTATTTTAAAGATCTCCAGGGTGCATTTACACTTCAATTTGTATGTGAATAATACCTACCCTGGTTTAATAATGCTGGATACAGTAAGTGCTAGCAGAAATGAAATGAACAAGTGAAAAGAGAGAATCTATTAACATTCCCTTCTGTAATTTTAGTTTAGAAGAGTTTGTTAGATGATTTTTTTTTCCACATTATAACACTATGTGAAATGAATATGCCTGCCATGCAAATACAGCACTTCATCTTGGCACCTAAATATTCTGGTAATCTGTTCTACTACCGTGATATATTGCTGTTATGCTGTTATGCCTGTATGCCTGAACATCGGACTAAAGGTAATGTTAGCACCTGGCTAACCAGTTAGTACATGTAATCTTTCATTTTTAATTGGATGAAAAGAACGAGATGTCATTTAGTCATCTTCTGTCATCATCATTTTGAGTCGGAACAAGGATTAACAAGGAAATAAATCTTGCATGAAGCACCAGTAAAATGCAGGGCACCATGCACACATTATTATTATTATTATTATTATTAAATCATTATGAAATTTTGTTTAATGCCATTAAAACAGTCATTAAACAAAATTTCATTTAGCATAGCCAGTTTTTCTTTCGACATGATTTTGGAAGGTAGAGGAAACCCGTAGAAGCCTGGAGAAAACTCGGAACTACTGTTCAGAGCTGTTAGGAGACATCACTTCCCGTTCTGTCATAATCATAATCTCTATTTGTATGAGGTTGTTTGCCACTGTCATAAGCAAAGCTAGCTAGTAGGCACGCTTGTCATTTAGTATTGTGTTGCTCTCTCATAACTCGAGGTTGATCTAGTTTTATAACATCACAAGCTTTTATGCGGTGCTCCCTTCCATAGATGTAATATGTGCCCTTAAAATTCTGTGAAATTGTTTGGGCTATGGTAAGATATTTCGTACCTAGTGTTGGATGTATTTAATGTAAAGATTTGAGTCTGCATCTTGTTTATTTATTAGATTTTTATTTGTTTTATTTCATGCATAAAGGACTGGAGGTGGCATGGCCGTGTAGTGGTTAGCAATGTGGCCTTGCACCTTCAGGATCTAGGCTGTGAGTTCTACCTCCAGTCTGTTTGCATGGCGGTTGCATGTCCTCTTCATGTTTTGTGATTTTCCTTTATGTACTCCATGCAGTTTCCCTAGTATCCTCCCAATTGCTGTAGGGCAGGGTAAGAGTCATGGATTGAGACCATTGGGATAGGCTCCAGGCCAACACATTCTTGTATAAAACAAGCAGTGAGTGAGTAAAATGGCCACCTCACAGTGCCATCTTGAAAACCCAAGTCTCTTCCAGGTTGTCTGGTTTCCTCCTACCTGCCAAAAGCATGCCAGTAGATGAAATGGTTCCACTAAATTGCCCCTAGGAATGTATAAGTATGTGACTAAGTTTACATGATGCCCTTTAATGGCCTTTAATGGATGCCCCGTCCAGTGAGTATTCCTGACATGCATTCCTTGCTTGTATGAAGATTTACTCCAGCCCTAACAAGATGTCAGCAGTTCCCACATAAAAATGAATGAATAAATAATGATAATTAATGATTATTTTGTACACTGCACTACAGCCTACCCCGTAGAGTTACATATAGACTCAGCTTTATAGGTTAAACTCTCAGAAGCCCTTATTGACACTTACAGTAGGTATGTATACAGTATATGGGCCTAAATACTTGCCCTGTCAGCCATAGTGTGTCCTAATGGTGACTGTGAAATCCAAGCCTGTTAGTGCCCTAATCTAATCAGAGAATAGGACCAACCCACTCACTGTGTGTTCTTTCCTAATCAGCCATTCCCCTCTATTTTCCTCTCTTTTCCCATTGCTCGTTAACTTAATGGGCTTTTTGCAGAGCAACAAATTGTCTTAATGATTTTCTCAAAGTCAGAGCAAAGATCAGAGCACTGTTCTTGGTGCTGTCCTGATAACTTTGAGGGAAGCTTGATGAGTTGGGATTATCTGTTTCAAGTTCCCGGGGGTGTCATTGCTCTTCATGAATGTGCATTTGTAGTGTTTTTTCCCCCTTACTTTCTTATTTTGTGGGGTTGGGGGGGTTGGGTGGTGGGGGATGGATTAATGGGGATAGGGTTAATAGAAGGCAGTGCCTTGTGTTTGATTAACGTTGATAGAACTGAAGAAGCTCTGCTGTTTAACCAGTAGGTCATGAAGAGGCTAAGAATTTATTGAGGCACCTCTTTTTTCTCCACCACTTCAAAACAGTTCATAAAGCAGCCAGCAACCTTGCCAGTTTTCTTGATCAGTTACTTAAGGTTCCCCTCCATCCTCCATCTCATCTCCAGCTTTGGATGCCACCTGCCCGGCTTACCGCTGCAAAGAACTGTGCTGGCTACAAAAGATTGTTACATTTTTCTGAAAATAGTATGTCCCTGAACTTCCTCAAAAAAAAACAAATAAAAAAACCCTTCTCATCCCTTTCCTGTTCACAGTCTGTGAATTGGCTTTCCAGTTCCAGCGCAGATAGACACCATGGAATCGGTACATGTCAGCCAGGTTACCAATCTGACCCATAATGGTCGTTGGGACACTGAGACACACTGGCACAGAAATTTATTGACCTGGTCCCTGTCTTTGTCCTTGTGTCCAGCTCTGATGTACCCAACCACGACAGAGTCCTCAGAAGTGTCTGAATGTGGCGAAGCTTTGACCTGTGTCTCTTCTATGTACAGTAGGAAACATTAGTGCTAAATATTAATGTATACTCTATAGTTTAATATGCAATTAGTGGTATCAATCGATAAAAACCTTTGATCTAGTTAATCATAGTCATAGTCATAATCACAATTAATCACATAAAAAAAATTACTGGTATTATAAATGTGCAATGTTGGAATAAAGACATGTATGACAAACTGGTTAGAGGAAAGAAATTATGCAGTTTTATAATATCTCAAACCTTAACATTTACCAAATAATAATATTATTTGCTGTCATTAATATTGACAGCCTTAATTAGATTATAATGTACACAGTAGTACACACTATTATATATCATAGTCATATAGCATATCATAGGCATTGAGTTTCTTTTTGTAATTTTCCGCAAAGAATTTATAAATAAGGTATTTTTTTCCCCTTGTGATTTCACACAGTTCATTTCAGCTGAGGTTAATGTTCTCTCTCTCTCTCTCTCTGTCTGTCCCTCTCTGCAAATGACTGTGTTTTGGCATTTGCCATACTCTGTCCTGAGGTCACAGTAATTCTTTAGTCTCATGAGACACTGGCCAAAATAAAATGGGTGTTAGGCGCCAATGTCGATGCGGATAGAAGAATATCTCTGCCGTACTAACTCATTCAGCTCTCCATACATCTCAATGAGACTGCGCAATCCAGACATCCATTTCATTTTGTCTACACTGTGTAGAAGAGAAATGCATTTGAGACAGGAGACATTAGGGACAGATGAACTGAAATAAGGAGTAAGAGGCAGAGGACGCAAAAGGTAAAGCAGAAAGAGAAAAAGAAATGAACAATCTAGTGGCACTACCAGTATTTCTCTACAATCTTGGGCAAATCATGACAAAGAAGACATTTTTAGGGACAAACACACCCACACACACTAATAAGCCATAACACTAAAACCATTCAAATTGAAAGCACCAAAGGGTTTTGGGCTCCCTATAGATAGATGGATCCTCATGGATGGATGGATAGATAGGCAGACAGACAGACAGATATTTTTCAGAACTGCTCTGGCAGTTTCTCAGTTTATATAAGTAAATGTCGGCACCTGCACAGAGCTGTAAACGGCACGCTCACACTAGCCTGCAGACTTAATAAGTTTTCTGTCAATCATCCGCATATGTCCATCCAAACTCATCCTGTTCTGAGAGACAGGAGGCAGACAAACTGCCCTCCCAATTATTTATCATTCATGGAATCAATTTTCTTGCTCATATATCAGTTAAATCATATCTCATATATCATCATTATATATCAGTTTGTTATCATTTTTGTTAAAAATGGCAACAACAAAAAAACTGACTCAGGGATAAACAAATCATAAATCATAAATAATCAAATCACAATCATAATTCACACCCAGCAGTGGGGCAAAAATTCTGTGAAATTTGTATGCATGCATCATATGGCAGCTCAAATATGTCAAACTTCATTACTGCCCCGAAGGAAGTACTGCTCCAATATGATTGGCAGGCACTGCAGAAAATCAAGAGAGAGAGAGAGAGAGCACATGAGGGAGTGAGATAAAAGATAAAGTCTATCAGATGGAGTTAACAACATTTTTGCTGAACAGGTAAGGCATTTATTTGTTCCCTATTTTATTTATTTATCTTTTTTGGACACTAGTGAACAAGAATGAGAATCACTGGATGTATGGTCATTCTGGAGTTTTTATAGTTGCCCAGTAAAAAGAAAAAAAGTGTTGAGCTAATCAATGCATTGGGGATGTGTTGAAGAAGTTATCTGTATTAAACAAAATAAGGTGCCTCGATGGCTTACTGGTTAGCACTTCCACCTTGCACCTCCACGGTACAGGTTCGATTCCCACCCCGGGTCTCTGTGTGTGGAGCTTACAGCCTCTGCCTGTATTTGGTGGGTTTCCTCCCAAAGAAATGAGGATTAGTCTAATTGGTTTTCCCAAAATGTTTGTAATGTGTGGTGTGGGTACCCGGCCTCCCCTCGACCATGAGTACGGGATAGATCAGTACAGACGATGAGTGAGTTATTTCAAAAGTGAGTTTGTTTTATCCTTCGCTTTACTGATATATTTTTTTTCCTTAAATCTGTTTTTAATTTTAGGCATCAAGCCACAATTAGACATTTTCTTCATTTTACAGAATTAGATGCAACTATCTGAACCTCTTATTATCAGCACATCAGAATGACCTTATCTTGCAAATACCACATATTGGATATGTGAATGTGTCCTTTTCCCAAATGTGACATATGCAATGGCATATTACTGCACTGTGCACTTCTTTATGCCAAAAAAGATCTTGAATGCTAAAAGACAAAGAAAGTTCAAAAGGCCTGAGCCACTGGGACAGACAGAAACATTTTACTAAAATAAAAAGTCCACGATTTCACAGTGCTTAAATGTGTTCTTAGTACGAGAGATACCGAGGTTTACCAAGGTTATACAGTACGTGTGATCCAGTCTGCGAAAACCCAGCTGAAGGTTTTTTTTTTTGCTTGTTTCGTGATACACTTTTTTCGACATAAAATCATATGCGTAGAATGATTTTATGCAGAGAACAGCTTCAGTCTGCTGTTTCTTTCTAATGAAAGGCCAGAAGCACAGCACAGCCAAAATACAATGATCCATGTTGTTGAACTAGAGGCTTTAATTTAGCTTCATATTTATATAAACTTATTTGTCATTTTACAAAACAAGTGCAGAAATAGAGAAGAAAAGAAAGAAGGAGCGAAGAAGAACAAGAGAGAGCTATCAAATTTGTAGCTACATGAATTAATAGGTGTGCTAAGGGTGTTACATAAGCTCTGCTTTCAAAAGATTCTAACAATAACAGCAGCCGCTCTCAAAGTGACACTCATTGACTACACTGTTACTAATTTACCTCCAGCATGTGTGCCTTCTGTACAGACTCTCAGTTCTCGCTTCCAACTCATTTCCCCAGTGCCTAAGCAAAATGCATCCTTCAGTTAGTGGAGTTTGCAGAAGACATGCAGTATTTAACTAGTGTGATAACACAATCAGTGAAAATTCAGGCATGTAGGATAGTCACGGTGTGTATGTGTGTGTGTGTCTGAGAGAGAGAGAGAGAGAGAGAGAGAGAGAGAGAGGTCTGTGTGGCCCACAGGCATAACTCTGCAGTAACACAGTAAAGGTCAAAACGTTGGATTGTGCTAGGACACTAATAATTACTAAACTCTCCCAAACACATACACTGACATAACACATACACTGACACATGAACAATTGTCGGTCGAAGACAAATAGAGTTAGAGAGACAGGCATCGAAATGTCATAGCGTTATAAGAGACACATTTTTTTGTTCCCTAAACTCTTATATTGTTTTTAAATGTCAAAAATACATTTCGATTAGAATCAACAGAAAATCAGCCTAGTGGAAAACATTTAGTATAACAGGCACTTGTCAAAATAAAGATTTGTATCTCACACTCCGTTCTCCTGGTTACCGGGAAGATGAATGATGAACGAATTGAAGGAATATAAAAACAGTTTTAGCTTTTTAAAGAAAAAACGTCATATCTTTTACAAAACAAAACAACATACTCCATGCTTTTCAAAGGAGGTTCTCAAATCCAGTAATCCTTGCTGAACTAAATAGTGAAAGAATAAAATAAAGTAGATTAATATTTAACTATAACCACACACCTGTCTATAACATGCTTGAAATTGCCCATAGTGTGTGTGTGTGTGTGTGTGTGTGTGTGTGTGTGTGTGTGTGTGTGTGTGTGTGTGTGTGTGTGTGTGTGTGTGTGTGTGTGTGTGTGTGTGTGCATGCTTGTGCCCTGCCTGCAATGCACTGGCACCCCATCCAGTGTGTCCCCTGTCTAGTGCCCCGAGTCCCCTGGCATAGGCACCAGGCTATCAAAAATGTATTTATCCTCTAAATACTACAAACAATACCTCATAATGACAACATGAAAGAAGTTTGGTTGAAATCTTTGCAAATTTATTACAAATAAAAAACTCAAAAAACATCACTGAGCTCAGGTGCATCCTGTTTCCACTGATCATCCTTGAGATGTTTCTACAATTTGATTGAAGTCCACCTATGGTAATTCAGTTGATTGGACATGATTTGGAAAAGCATACACCTGTCTATATAAGGACCCTTGTCAGAGTCAAGTCCAAGGATTTGTCTGTAGACCTTCAAGAAATGAGGGTATCGAGGCACAGATCTAGGGAAGGGTACAGAAGAAATTCTGCCCACCGAAGGTCTAGCTTCCTGGCTAAAATTAACAATCTGAGGAGAAGAGCCTTAGTCAAGGAAGTGACCAAGAACTCAGTGTGAAAGAGCTCCAGTGTTTCTCCAGCAGTTGTTTTGCCTTAGCTGGTACAATCCTATATAAAGAGAATATGTAGAGCATCCACTATACAAAACTCTAGGATTGAGCTGGTTATGTAAAAATGATAATGTACCCGAATAGGCACTTTGAACAGTAGCAAACCTTCTGACCAATAAGATTCAAGAACTTAGCTGCCCGGGGTGATGTATTACCACCTCACAACCACTTGTCTTTTGACTTGACTTGTCTAACACTTTTTTTTGCAACTAAAATATTAATGTCTGGTTTATATATATGTATATATATAATTTTTTTTTTTTTTTTTTTGCTTGTTTGTTTTTTTTTCTGTGGAGCCTTGTGGTTTTAAAGCTTGTGGGAAGAGTTTTTTTTTTGTGCTTATCTTAATGACATTCTATTGATTTGATTTGAATACTTTATTTACAACAATAAAACAAAAGAAATAAAATAAACAATCAGAACGAATATGTTCAAAAAGAAGTAGGAAGAAGTATAAAGTTGTTTAATCCTACCTATAGGTAGGATTAAACAAAAAGAAGTAGTTAGTAGGTAGTTCAAAAAGAAGTAGGAAGAAGTATAAAGTTGTTTAATCCTACCTATATATATATACACCCCACCCCCCCCACATACCTTTACCCATATATTTACAACTTTGCTATGTATTCTAACTTGTTTGCACCATATAATATACACAAAACACCCCTATACAGTAAGATGAACTTGTACTTTGTAAGGATCACTTCTTTGTATTTTCTTGTGAACTGTTTTATATTTAATACTTGTTTTAACTATGCATTTTTTAATTTTATTTATATATAATTAACTTGTAACTCCCTTCTCTCTCCAAAAACATTTTCTGTATGTTTTCAGGTAACAGATCATTCCTAGTGTTATACATAGTTAATGTAGCTCTGAATTCCACAAGGTCAAAGAATTTTAACATTTTAGATTGTACAAATAGTGAGTTGGTATGGTCACGAAATCCTAAATTATAAACAATTCTCAAGACTATTTTTTGGATTATAAATAGAGTATATTGCATGAATGTGGGCTGAATTTACACTGTAAATGTGTAATACGTACTGATCAAGAAACCAATGTATGCTTAAACCTAAAGGTTTGCTTCATGTAGCGAAAACTATATAGAAACCTACCTAACACACCATGTAGAAAGTGGAGGATAAAGGGGTTCAACAATCCATCACAGGGCACACACACTTTTTTATAGTAAGCAAGCCAGATAAAATGTGTCTAATAGTCTGGTTAACATTTATGGTATTTGTCGGAATCTCTTTTTTTTAAATCATTTTTGGATAGTAACATACTGTGGTAGATGATAGACTATGTAACATTATATCAAAGAGTGTACCATGGTAGAACCATGAATCACAGTACCATGGACCTGCCAAAAATTCCAAGGTACAGTACAGGTAAATTTTTTTACGGGAAGTATTTTAACAATGTAAAATTGTAAAATTCTCCCTTTTGACATTCGCAAAATGGAATACAATTTTAAATATGTATCTTGGTAGAACAAGACCATACAGTAGTAAGCACGATGGTAAGCACCATGGTACTGCCTAAAATATACTATATGCCTATACCATGATAAAATTTCTTATGGATTGTTCCCTGAGCAACAATACAAAAAGAAAAAAGCCTGGATACAAAGTCTCCTTGTTCGGAGCCTGTTTAGTTATTTGTTATTAGTTATTAATAAATTACCCTCCCTTGATTAATAAATACATTTAATTAGGAGATTTAATAGATGTTGCATTCTTTCTATAGGGATTTGCATTTAACTACTGTATGGAGGTCAGGATAATATCCAAATACTTACTCTAGTGATGCCAAAGATGAAATATAATGAGCAAAACAACAGCTCATTCATACTAAAAGTCATGGAAGAATGGTATACCTGAGCCTGTTGTTGTATAATGTAGTATCATTCTTCTGGTCTTCTGTCTTTGTTCATTTTAGCTTCATTAATACTGCTCCATTAATTATTGATTGGTTAGCAGTAGTATAAATTCTAAAGTAAAAAAACAAAAAAAAAAAGTGTGTGTGTGCCATATTTAACGTTCACCTCTTGCTTTTTTTTTTTTTTCATTACTTTTTTGTACCAGTCAGTGCAGTACTGTAGATGTATGGCTGCCATCTAGTCTTTAATGAAAACAGCCACAGGATACTGGAGGCCTGCGTGGCATTTTACAGTTGTCCGTTAGTTGGTTCAGTACAGGACAGCGTACACATGTGAGCATGGAGACGAATCGCAATGAAGTAAACAGTCTCCTCTTACCACATCTAGTTTTACCGACTGCTCACATAGAGAGAAAAAAAAAAAAAACTCAAACTACTGCTCACTAAGCTTATACTGCAGAACAATCACTACTGCTGGAGGAGACAACATTAGCTCTGCAGAGCCGACTGCACTTCCTGAACTCTGGCTTTAAGTTTGAGAAGGAGTTTCACTGCACTGAGTTTTTGGAGTTTTAGCACCCAGAGCAGCAGTGTAAATATCTCCTCTGAGACACATTAGCAAGGTCGAGAACCAGAGTACTCTCTGTAAAAACTAAAAATCATGAAGGATAAAAGGTGGATTAAGTAAATTTACACAAAAACAATAATAATGTTGATTCATAATGTTGTCTCAGGATTCGGAGAGAGAATCCAGCCACAGTCAACTGCAAATCCATGATAATAACCAGCTAGCTCCAGAAACTATCTTCTCACTTTTATCACTCTGACCCAAGTAGAAACCCAGACACCATACCACCACCCACCCAGTTGCACACTTCTTTTGGATGGATTCGTGGACAGTTTGGTGTAGCGTTGTGTAAGCCTGATGTTCATTCCGAACCATATTTTTGTGTTCCCAGAACTGATGTGCAAAGAAGGTGGCCGATGCTGTTGGGGCATCCTACACACCAGCTGCAGGATTGCCCTTTGACTTCAGTATACTGGCAGCTGTGCCTTACCGGTTTGTGAGACGTGGGAGCAGTCAGAGAGACCAAGCGGGCAGCAGATGCGAGTTCACATTTATTTCACTTGTGTTTAATTTGATTAAGCTTGTCGGCACAAACGTACACAAGCACATAGGGTGCTGCAGGTGGACTTCTCTCTTCCCTCGCTCACTCTGCTTGCTCTTTTAATGGTCTACCTGTTTACTGCAAACAGTCACTAATTAGATACATTCTCACTATTCTAGGCTAAAAATACAGTTTAAAAATTGTTTATGTAACACCGTCAGGAGCAACTTATACATTGGTGTTAACCATCAAGAAGGAGTCAGATGCCCATCCACAGCCACGGCTGCCCACACTGTCGACGTTCTGCAAAAACTTTATTTACAGGTCTTAAAGCTTCGAACTTTCACCTGTTTGGTCCCTTGAAAGCAGTCCTACGAGTATGAAGATTCACTTCTGATGAAGAACTGAAGACAGCAATGCATTTTTTTTTAATGAGAGGAAAATAAATTCTACAGCCAGAGTCTACTGTAGATACTCACTCACTCATCATCTATACCACTTAATCCTATATTCAGGGTTACGGGGGGCCTGGAGACTATCCTGGACAGGGTGCCAATCCATCGAAGGGCACACACACATACACACACTCATTCACACACTACGGGCAATTTGGGAATGCCAATTAGCCTAACCTAGATGTCTTTGCACTGTGGGAGGAAACCGGAGTACCCGGAGGAAACCCACCAAGCACGGGGAGAACAAGCAAACCCATGCACACAAAGACAGGAATCGAACCTGGACCCTTGAGGTGTAAGGCAACAGTGCTAACCACTACACCACCGTGCCACAAGAGTGTAGATAATTACTGACTATATATATAACATAAAAACCCTGTTGATGAGCGTAGTCAGAGAAGAGAGTCTGGACAATGTTTTTTCCAGTTTTCAACTATTTTCAGTTGCCTCACATTTCTGTTCTTGACTGACAGGAATAAAGCGCCATATGGTGTTCTATTCTTGCCTCCCGTCTACTTTGATGTGTTGTGTGTTCCGAAATGCTCACCTTGTTTGTAAGTGGTTATGTAGAGTAAGTTACTGTAGACTTCCTGTTAGTCATATGACTTTCTATTATGAGCTCCAACAAAAATGACACTAGTGATCAAAGTCACTGAGATCACATAATGTTGAATTATTCTTTCGCGTTTGAATCTAATTGCAAAAAGCAAACAGAAACTCCCTTGAGGAATCTGCCAGATTGTGAACAGTGACAGACACCAAGGTGGCTCTGAGCTTGAGCAACAGTGTAAAATAATAATAAAATGAATTTTATTAGTAGATTGATGATCATTTTAAATGAGTGCCCTTAAAGCCAGGCAATTACACATTCATAACATGCATGCTCTGATGATTTCTGTATGTCAATCAATCAATGTAGCTACATTCAACCTGTACCCAAAGGACCTTTCATAATCTCAGGTCTGAATTTGGCTTACTGAGAAAGCAATCCATAAAGACAACACCTTAAGATATGATTTGTCTCATTATTTGGTGTAATCGTGTTCGCCAGGGTTTCCCTCATTCTCTGCATAACTGCTGCATTATTAAATAAATCCGTATTATTGAATCGGGCCCCGAATGAGGCTCAGTCAGTACAGAGTGAAGCATCAGCAAAGAAGCACTAAATTAATGATTGGTTTGGCTCAAGGCTTTTTGAGTGCAGCAGCAGGTGAAGGCCTTGCAGTGTCATAAAAAAAAAAAGAACGGCAAAGAAATGAACCCTAGCCTGTTAGGGTCTGACATTCTGAAAGCACTACTGCGTTACGATCATCTTAACAAGCATATAAAGTGTTCAAAGTGGTACTTGCTCTTATGATGAAAGAATCTTTCTCACAGACTTATGTCAGAACTTTTGGTAAACAGATGAAAGGAAGCCAAATACCTCCTTGTTAGTGAGCTGACGTGTGTGTGTGTGTATGTACTGTGTGTGTGTTTATAGGTTTATGATACTAATGAGTCTATGGCTAAGCTGCAGGTACAGTATGGATTGCTGAATCTACTGCAGAGTGGAGCTCTTTCGGGGCTGATGAGTTGTTCCTAAAAATGTCACTTTTATTTTATTCATTTTAACATCAAGAGAGCAGGATAATAACCAATCCCCTGCTGTTTTGACACCATCTTTCTCTCCCTCTCTTTTCATCCTATTATTATTTGTTTATCCTTAAAAGTAGAACCTTGCAAAGCCTTTCTGGAGGTTTGTCAGCTGTTTCAGAAGCCATTCATTGCAGTTAAATATCAAGCCATTAAGGTGTGCCATTTCCTTTTAGCACTAATTATCTTCCTGCTTCGATAATTAAAATGCAGTCATTGTACCATCACAATAAGAGGGTACTACTGCTTTTATGGACCCAGTGATACCATCAGAGTTTTGTCAAGTATTGTAAACAGATTTGAACTTTAAATGTAATAGTCATGATTTGAAAATAGTCTTTTATTGTGCTCGCTACATTTTCATCTCTGATAAGCATGAGTTAGAATAATATTTAGTTGAAGGACGATTTGCTATGACACTTAGCAAAGTCTTTACCTGTCCTTCAGGGATGGGTGCATGTTTTGTATCATTGTTTGGGATTATTTAAAATTTGCCATAATGTTTAAACCAACGACCGGTGAATTGAATAACATTGACTGTCTCAATGGCACCTGTCAAGGTGGTCAGTATGACGTATTTTAATATTACAGTATTAATATTACAATATTAGGCAGTCAGTTCTTGAAGTTGTTGTTTATGAAGCAGAAAAAAAATGGGGCAAGCGTAAGTACAGTATCTGAGTGACTTTCACAAGGGTCAAAACAATTTGTGATGGCTAGATTACTGGGTCCAAGCATCCCCAAAACAATGGATCTTGTGGGTTGATCCCAGTATACAGTGTTTAGTACCTAACAAAAGTCATCCAAGGAGGGACAACTGGTGAATCGGTGACAGGGTCATGGGTTCACAAGGTTCATAGATATGCATGAGGAAGGGCTTAGGAGAACTACTGTAGCATAAAAAAGATCATGCTAGCAACAATAGAAAACAGACAGTGCAACAAAGCTTGCTGACCCCCCTTGCTGACCCCATCCACTGCCGAAAGCACATACGGTCACATATGAGCAGCAAAACTACACTATAGAGCAATGGAAGAAGGTGGCCTGTTCTAATAAATAATGTTTATGGGCTGGATGTGTATGTACCTTGCTTACCTAGGGAGGTACCTGGGGTACAGTAACTGCTGTGATATGACACTCATGGTAATCATATAGTCTTGCTGATGTTGGAAATTCAAATTTGTTTTATTTATTAAAAACCTCATGTTAAATCCAGGTTTCAAAAACCTTCATGGGAACCTTAAGACTGCTGCAGACCAAGTATACCCATTCAAGGCAACAATAGTGACTAATTTAGCAGGGTAACGGACGCTGTCACACATATTCATGAATGATTTGAAGAACATGAGAAAAAGTTCACGGACATGGTCTTCCAATTCCCCAGATCTCCATGTGATCTGTGGGATGTGCTCGACAAACCCGTCCAATCCATGGAGGTCCTATCACACATCTTACCAGACTTAAAGGATCTGCTGCTAATGTCTTGGTGACGGATACCACAACATACCTTCAGACATTCTGTGGTGTCACCTACGTTTTGTTACATTTTGTGTAGGAGGAACCTACAATCTTATAAACGATTTGAATGTTTAGGCTGATGGATGTATAACATAATATTAAGATTGATGCTTGACATGAGGTTGGCAGTCCCATCACAAAGTGGTCTCATAAATTCTCATAAGAATTAAATTACTGGAAGATTTGCTTTTCCTGAGACTTTTACTGTTTTGAAATCCCCCGCATCTTTCAGATCATTTTTTGCTGCTCCTAAGGTGATCAGAGGTGGGTAGAGTAGCCAAAAATGTACTCAAATAAGAGGAGCTGTACTTCAAAATAATATTACTCAAGTAGAAGTAAAAAATAGTCATTCAAAATATTACTCAAGTAAGAGTTTAAAAAAAAGTATTCTACTCAAGTACTGAGCAACTGATTCAATCGTAATATTTGTTTAGAAATTATAATAATGATATTTTATTATAATAATTATATATACACACAATATTATATATACAGATTTTTTATATGCTGAAATGTCTGTCTGCATTGTCAGACAGAGAAGACAGCGCAGTATGAAGCTGTTCCTTTGCACTATGTGTAAGCGAAACATGCTTTGTACTGTATATGAGGCCAGGGCTGTTCGTCCTCTTCTGTTGCAGCATTGGAGACAGATGCCTCTGCTAATTTGATGTTTTCATTCCCACGGCTGAAGATTTTTTTTCCCCGCTATGCCGCCAGGTTGTGTGTGGTCATGTGACTACATGTGGTTATTGTTACTGCGGCTGATTGGTCAAATAGAATCATGTGATTATTGTTGCTACGTCTGATTGGTGAAACGCAGTCATGTGTTAGAGCCACCGGCTGCATGCGTTATAAAAAGTAAGGGGTCGAGTGTAGCGAATGTAGGAGAGAAAGAGTAGCGTTGCACCTTCACAAATCCACCCAAGTAAAAGTTAAAAGTATGGTGCAGAAAAACTACTCATAGAAGTACATTTTTTTTTTAAAGTTACTCAAGTACTTGTAACGGAGTAAATGTAACTCATTACTACCCACCTCTGGAGGTGATAGTTATGTGTGAGCGTTCATGAAGGTGATGGAGTCCATGCTTTAAGAGCCTTAATGATTCTGAGATATCTCGATATTACTTACAAATAGCAAGACAGTAGTTCTTTTATTCATGTGCCTGCTGTGTCTCCATGCCCCTAAATGTCTTTCACTTGATTTTATTTGATTGTAGTCAAGTAAGTAGTTGACAAGATTTACAACCAGCTAGTTTATATAACACAGAGCAACCTACCTATAATAAATATAATGTTTAATGAGTAACTCTGCTCATTAAAAAGAAAAAAAGAACTCCTCACAGCTACTCAAATAATGGGTATTGGCTTAACATGCCTTTTAAAATGTAAGCAAGAAATGTAGCTGGCAGGCAGCACCCCATTTATTCATACTTAAGTGACCTTCACTGTCGCAAACAAGAGAAACAACCCTATGTTTAAGTTCCTCTAGCTGATAACTGCTTTAACAGAAATTTAAAGAAACTTCTGCTTTTAACGACTGGTGTGGGAGCATGTTTTGGGTAATTACCGCTTCTCAGGCATGCTGTGATCGCATCTTTTGATCGGAAAGAAAAAAGACCTACAGCACAGGCTTCGAAGCAGTAATGAAAGGTTGCTTGGTTACTAGCAAGTGCTGAGGCTAGGCTGGATGTAGGGAATGTTTAGGGGACACGGGGGGTGCAGTGATCATGACTGACCTGTACACCCCGGCTAAGCCTCATTACCCTAAAGGACGGCCAGTTGGATTTCTGAACTCATTGTAAATAAGAGCAATTCTATATTAATTATCTGATCATTTTTACAGTCTGACCCGTCAGATCCCCGAAAGCATGCAATTTAAATCATATAAAATATAGTAGCTAACAGATTACTGTTGAAAAATAAATAAATAAAAACCTGTGGGTTCCAGCACTAATCCACATTAATGTGTAGAAATCAATCCCATAGCTTGCAAGGCCTGATGATTAGTCTACAAGTCCTCTATTGATCTTCAGTGCAGAGAGAATTGGGTAGAATAAGGAAACTTAATTAGTTTCTTCTCATGAAATCCTGGGTCATCCCTTGGGTGCCTGGGGGTTGGACTCCACATTCAGACACTTTCATCACCTCTTCCTATTGGCACAAAAGTAATCGTTCCATTTTTTATTCAGATTACATAACTATTTCAGTACTAGAGCTCATACCTAACCAAAGATAATGGTTAGGTATGAGCTCTAGTACTGAAATATGTTATGGCCTTATTCATTGGTATTTGAAGAAAATTAGCATAATTAAAATAATCAAAATAATAATAAAGAAATTTATAATAAAAAAAGTCTAATAATATATATATTTTTATTGTTTAATAAACTCAGCTTTAGTTTCTTTGCTTACAATACTTCAATACTTACATTTACAATACTTCAAGTGAAAAATAATAATCATATATGTTAGTTGCAAGCAACAATGAGCGGGTCCAAGCACCTACACCATCACTTTTTTAGCATGTTCAAAAGGGTCTAAAGAGCCTGGATAATTGGCAAAAAAAAATCAATAATAATCCTTAAAAAAGCAATATAGCCCTTTACAGACTATGACTTAATAGGGCTGATATCATAGTGCTTGGACCTTAAAAATCAACTTCGTAACCCAGTAAACTTTTTGCATGTCTGAGTCACATATCTGGACACCAATTCATTTTTATAAATGCTTGTGTGGGTTAATCTTGGTTTTGACTGTCTATCCCTATACACTATCATTAAGTAAAGTGTTACCTTTCTAGCTGTTACTATTTGTACACAAACTGTATTCAGAAAGGCGGCACGGTGGTGTAGTGGTTAGCACTGTCGTCTTGCACCTCCAGGGTCTGGGTTCGATTCTTGGCCAGGCTCGATTCCTACTTACTGTATGTGTCGATTGGAGTTTGCATGTTCTCCCTGTGCTTGGTGGGTTTCCTCCGGGTACTCCGGTTTCCTCCCACAGTCCAAAGACATGCAGGTTAGGCTAATTGGTGTTCCTAAAAAATTGTAGTGTATGACTGTGTGTATGTGTGCCCTGGATGGATTGGCACTCTGTCCAGGGTGTACCCCACCTCATGCCCTAAGTCTCCTGGGATAGGCTCCAGGCCTCCATGACCCTGAATACAGGATAAAAATGTGTAGATGATGAGTGAGTGAGTGAATACTTCAAGTAAAACATAATAATCATAAATATACAATGTGCAGAACCAATGCCCAAGCACCTGCGCTATTGCCACCCAGGTGCACCATGCAGCCTGTGTGTGTTTTGAGCATGATCAGACTTTCAATCATTGAAAGTCTGATCATAATCCTTGGGAAAAGCAATAGGGCCCTTCACACACTATGACGTAATAGGGCTAATGCCATAATGCTTGGGCCCTAAAAATCAACTTTGTAACCTAGTAAACTTTACTAGACTAACATAACTGGACACCAGTTGTAACAATTTTTATAAATGCTTGTGTGGGTTAATCTGGGCTTTGACTGTCTAACCCTATAACATTAAATGGTGTTAAAAAGTGTTACCTTTCTACTTGTTACTCTTTGTACACATATTCAGCAATGAGGTTTCCCTGACAAAAATCGGGATTATGGTGTGTGACTTATCTGTAGCTGCAGGATGATCAATGTTCCCATGCATCAATTCAGAAGGACCAGACACTTTTCATCAATAACTCCAAAATCAATAAGTCCTTATAATACAGTTCATCTGACTTGAGGGGTCCCTAGAGACCTTGAATGTCAGTCCTTTGTTTGGGTTTTTAAAGCTGAAAATGAGTCTAGATGAAATGTTGATCTCAGTAAAAAGGTGTTATTCTATTCTCCGAAAAGCAGAGTCAAGTGATAGAGCCCTTAAACAGCACGGAGCAGTAAAGGGAGCATTTGCTTAAACAAACTGAGAAATGATGTTTGACCTGCAAATCTAGTACTCTTCTCTGAATTATGGCAGCAAAATGATTTATGACTCACTATCGATTTTATCCACTGATTGCTCTGCCAAGTGCTACCATAAGCGATAAAAATGAGAGAGAAGAGGGCATCTCAATTTGAGTGTTTTTAAAATGTGTTTTTCTTGTCAGGTAATAATAATAATCGCTGTCATTTGAATAATACAATGTTTCATTCACCTCTTTCAAGTTTTTTTCTTTTTGTGTGTTTCAATCGAATTTTCCTTTTTTAGCTTGTGAGGATGTGCAACACCTATAACATTTTATGAAGGCACAGATTCATTTTATATGTAGATTGTTTAGAGCCCTGTTTCATCTCAAGAAGCTGTGATTAGGATGTGAAAGTGAATGTGTATCTCTCTTAAGCTGGTTAGCTCCAGGGTTGGTGCACTGTGCGCAGATAATTAGGTTTCCTAAATTCTCCACTCGGCTGCCCGTGGCCAGTCAGGACTGAGTTAATTGCTAGCTATTTAACAGGAGGAACATTAAATACAGGAGCCAGCCAAGAATGAAGTGGAGAGTGTGGCTCTTTTTCTCTTTTTAAGGTTTTGTCCTTAAGCTTTCGATTTTTTGTTGTTGTTGCTTATAGGAAATGTGAAGTTGTATAATGCGCAGCATTGAAGCTTCACAGCTCCAGGTCCCTATAAAGCCAGGTCATCCGTGTAACGTTTGCATGTTCTCTTCAGATCCACATACTGGGTTCTCCAGATTTCCTTCCCAAAAACATTCCACTATGTTGCATTGACCCTGTGAGTAAAGGAATGTGTTAATGCATGTATATACATATACTGTAGTTCTGCAATGGTTCATCCAAAGCTTTAGATTGTTGGATGGATGGATTGATGGTTCTCCAGATTTCTTGTTGTTTATTGTTTAATGCATGTATACATATAGTTCTGTGATGGCCCATTCAAAGCGTTGGTTGGTTGGTTGGTGGTGGATGGATGGATGGATGGATGGATGGATGGATGGATGGATGGATGCAAAAAATATATTGTCTCAATCATTTGGCAATTCATCCAATCCACGAAAATACATTAAATCTTCAATAGTAATGTTGAAGCTTCTCTTTTTCTTTTCTTCTTTTTATTTACTCTCTCTCTCTCTCTCTCTCTCTCCCTTGCACACACACACGTACGGTAGCTTTGACATTCTGACATTCTGTATCTGTGTCACCAGAACCCACAGGACTTGTGGTCAGGTTGTGCTCTCTCTCAGGTAGGGACACAATGTCAGGGCCGAAACGCTAAAATACAATCAATTCCCACTGGTGCACCGTTCTGCAGCATTGCAGTTCGTTACTTCACACAGAACATTTTGCAGTTTTCTGCCTCACCATTAGCAATAATTGATGTGTTCAACATAATCATGAAAGTGAAAAGCTAGATAAATCATGATTGTGACAGATCTTCATTAGTGTTTACTGTGTATGTTCTGCAGAATTTATGCTCCTGCTGTTTGGTTCTAATAAAGAGGCCTCAGGGACGGGAATAAATGTCGTCTAATGACCAGTGACTGAAGTGAACGTGAACGTCATTTGAATATTTCACATTCAGCTCAGTGTGAATAACTGAGTCTACATCATAATTAGCCAGTTGTCCCACTTTGCTCACATGGGAATAAAGCATGTCACTCAGTTCAGTGTAACTTATTAATAAGCCAGTGGAGGAGCAATGGAGGGAACATGGATGTGATGTAAAAAAAAAAAGAAAAAAAAAGCGTGCGATAGAGAAGAAAAAGGATGAGCAGATGCAAATACAGGAGCTTCTCTAAAGCCTCGGATGAAAACAGGAAATGAAAAAAAAAAAGGTTTTGTGTTCTGCAAATACGCTTCTATAACATCAGCTCCTTTGAAAGTCAGTGTGTGTTTGAGACAGGTTGCCATGGCTACTGCATGGGCATGTGTCTTTGTCTCTTTACATGAGATCATCTCCTTTTCAGCTCACAAATGGGTAAATACGCACCCTGTTATGACATTTATATAACCTTTAACACAAATGTCCTTGTGAAACGGCAGTCGATCAATCCAGAAATGATTCTGAGATTGTCTTCCATGAATCATAAATTTTATAAATTGCATAGAAATCTTGAATTTGGAAGCATATGGAACAGGATCCCAGCCCAGATACACACCTCTAGTTTCATCCAAGTTCCCTACAAGCAAATTTCTGGCAAATTGACAACATCATTGTTACACGTTCGGCTTCTCCCATCAAGGGGTCGGCATCAGACCATCCGATCCACGGTTTTTACACCAGGTGCCCTTCCTGACACAATCATCCCACCAGAACTTTATTTAGTGGCTGGGGTTTAGGCACTGGGTGGGAATTGAACACGGCCCTTATATATTGCACCTTATATATATGTGTGTGTGTGTGTGTGTGTGTGTGTGTGTGTGTGTGTGTGTGTGTGTGTGTGTATATACACACACACACACCTCACTTTTCAGCAACCACTTTATTACAGTATCTGTTCTCAAAGGATAATCCTATACAAATGAAAATTGGATATACTTTAGAGTAGCCAATTGTATAGCTTGTATAGCAGTACAGATTTGTACTAAGTGAACGTGTCAAAACTCTGTTCAAAGTGTCAATATTTTGTGTGAGCAGCATTGTTATCTACCACAGCCTTAATCCTCCTGGGCATGGAATTCACCAGAGCTGCACAAGTTGTTGCTGGGATCCTCTTCCACTCCTCCATAATGATATCACAGAGCTGCTGGATGTTAGACACATGGTGCTTCGCCACCTTCCTTTGAGGATTCCCCACAGGTGCTCAATAGGATTCAGGTCTGGAGACATACTTGGACACTGACAAACACATGAACATGATGAATAGGACATGTGATTTTGCATGGGTAAAGATGTACAGCTGTTATCATTGACGGTGTACTCACTTTTGTTGCCAGCTATCAATTGTCAATAATGGCTGCATATTGAGTTATTTTCAAAGGACAGTAAATCTATACTGTTATACAAGCTGCACATTGCATACTCTAAAATATATCCAAGTGTAATTTCTATAGTATTGTCCTTTGAGAAGATTATACATAAAATAAAATAAAAATGCCACCAGATTAATGTTAACATTAAACATCTGAATGAAGAAAAAGTGTGATATCTGTGGCTTTTGATGTTGCTTCCAGAAGGGCCGGTTTGCCGGTTTGAGTATTTTAGAAACTGCTGATCTCCCGAGATTTTTACTCATAACAGTCTCTAGAGTTTTTAAAAAAGCACTGAGTAAGAAACAGTTCTGTGAGTAAAAATGCCTCTTTAATATGAGACTTCAAAGGAATATGGCCAGACAGGTTTGAGCTGGCAAAGGATAGAAATTCAAATAATCGCTCTTGAAAACCATAATAAGTAAAAAAGCATTCACAATATATGAAACCTTGAGATGGGTGGGCAACAGCAGGAAAAAAATTATATTGGGTTCTACTCCTGCCAACCAAGAACCAGAACCTGAGGCTATCATGGGCACTGGCTCACTCACACTGTGGATACACGGGCCTTAAAACTAATTTTTAGCCCTTTTTTTATATAATGCATTAATAATTATATTATATTATATTATATATCTTAATTATGTTTTTCAGCACAACCTAGATGAATTTAAATGTAATTTATTTTATTTTATCCCACTGTAAAAACATGACAGAGCATAACATTTTGACAAATGGCTCAAATAGGTACAGATACACATGATCACATATTTTTATAAATGTATTTAATAAAACATGTTGTTTTTTCAGTTGTTTCTGTAACCAAAAATAATAATATGAGCGCTTGTCCAGTTATGTTTTATAAAAATAATTAGAACTTTGGTTCTACCTGGTTTTCCAAATTGTTCTAACCAATTTTGTCTTGCCGGCCCACATTTGTGCTGCTTGAGGTTTAAGGGTTAAAGACTTGAAAAAGACATTTTTTTGTCATCTTAAATGGTCCAGTCTGTACACAAACTGAATGAACGTGCAGGTGTACAGGTGTTCCTAATAAATTGACCCATGAGTGTATATACAGCATGTGGCACTGTAATGTCAATAATGTGATGAGTATTCTGGTACTGTCAGAATGGCGTTGTGTCCTATATACTTGCACGTCTTTTTTCCATCTTCATATTTTGACACATTGCTGCACTTACATTGTGCATTTTTCTGCTCCGGTACACTCCCCATTCCCATTTGTTCCACTCTGCCATGCTCAATTTGTCACCTTCATTATTTAGTTTGATTTTTTTTTTCTTTTGAAACTTAATCAAGATCTTTGACACCTGTTCATGCTTAGAACCGTTTGTCATCCGTACTTCAAAGTCCATAGAAAATAACCTCTTATTAGCAGATTTAATATCCATATTTTCACAGTTGCAAAACCTGTAAATTGTTATAATTGAGGACATAATTGAGACATATGATATGAGTTTGGGAGTCAGGTAAATAATGAACAGTCCTCAAAGACCAAACAATGTGATGTGAATAAGGAATATTGGGAATAAACACGTAAATCTCAGAATTGCTTCTGGCATCAAAATGGCTATTACACCGAAACAGAGTGTTCTTGCTTATTTATAGTATGCGGTGTTTGGCGTGAAAAGATGATGAACAGGTGACCAGAATTCTGCAGAGACAGAGTGGAACCGTGCAGTCGCAAATGCAGCAACAGGGGGGGTGTAACAAATGTTCATTGCAAAAATAAATGGTTGAAATGGGAGAGGTATATAAGAAATGTCAGAATAGGATGACTATTTAACCTGAAGAATACAAAGAAAAAGAACAAGCAACAGTATATCATTTTTTTCTCCTTCTTTAGAAAGTCTCCCAAGAGACCTTCAGAAACAGACAGCATTATACAACACCCACATCTCATATCCTGAGTTTTGAACCTGTCTGTATGTATCCGTATGGAGGACATTAGCATTTTTATATTTTGATTTTAAAATATTTAAGTGTGTGCCTGGCTGTAAAAGTGTGTCTCAGAGCGCTGGAGTATTGGAGCGTGAGTCAGGCGGTTTTTCAGCATCTTGCATTGACTTTAATTAGAATTTCTCTTCATTAGTGTCTAAAATAGAGTTCTAAGTGCACAGACAACTTCAGCAATCATCCCTGAGCAGCCCCCTGTACTGATTAGTAAAAGCATTTGAAAGAAAGCGACTCATTTTCCATAAGGTTTCGTTTAATTAGGTGGACGTGTGGCCAGGGCACTCTGTCATGCATTTCTATGTGTTTGTCTCCAGCCTTGCAAAGTGAAGGACAAAAAAAAAAAAAGACTGCATTATGACACAGAGAGACTCAACGGCCTTCAGGCCAAGGATGATCAGCTTGCAAGACTATATTATACAGCTCTTCTTTTCATGACAGGAATCTTAAACTAACTTAGGGATGTGGTTTAGTGATTTTATTGGCACCTTATAAGCCCAGTACCTGGTAAAATGATTCAGCTGTATTTAAGAACTCATAAAATGTACTAGCTGTAATTGTATAACATTGAATAAAATGATAGCTAAATTTAGATTAGGATTTAATTTTCAGGGTGATTGTATTGGAAGAATTTTTTAGTTCAGTTCAGTCTTTATTTGTTTAATGTACAGTTCTGGGCAAAAGTCATAGGCGCCATATTAACTGTAATAAAATTTTGTTATATACTGTAAGTTTATTATATCCGCATTATTATGTACAAGACCATTCTTTACAAAGATATACTAAAATGAATGATTACATAACATTACAGAATAATATTTGCCTGCCTGCAAAGAAAGTGACATATTACATGACAGACCAGTTTTCAGATGTGGGAAAAAAAAATTATAATAATGTGTACTTCTTCTCCAGCATGCTCAGTAAAACCTAACAGCTGTTTTATTTACAGTTCTGTGCAATAGTCTTGGGAACATCCAAACAAAAGCCATATGCAATGATGCTTTTGAAAGCATTTCTACATTAAAAGAAACTTCTATAAAAAGCACTAAGTAATAACAAACAATAAACAGTCAATATTTGGTGTGGAAACTCTTTGCTTGAGCATAAGCGGTAGTGTACAGATTTGTGCAGCATTCTAAGTAAAACACCTGTTAGGTTTTACTGAGCATGCTGGAGAATATGAGTTCTTTTGGTAACTTCGTCACACTCGCTCCTTTCTATTTTCATGTAAAACCCAGGAGTCTACAATATTGTTTTTTTTTTTCCCATCTGAAAACTGGTCTGTCATGTAATACTGTATGTCGCTTTCTTTACAGGCATGCAAATATTCTTCTGTAATGTTATCTACTGTATTCATTCATTTTAGTGTATTTTTGTAGAGAATGGTCTTGTACATAATAATGCAGACATAATAAACTTATATAACAAAATTTGTACTACAGATAATATGGCGCCTAAGACTTTTGCACAGTACTATACATTACTGCACAGTGAAATTCTTTATTCTTTGCATATCCCAGCTTTTTGTTGAAAGACAGGGATCGGAGCATAGGATCATCCATTTTTACAGACGCAGACAGGATTAAGGGCCTTGCTTAAGGGCCCAAAAGCAGAAACCTAGCAGAGCTGGGGCTCGAACCGCCGACCTTCTCTGTAACCCAGAGCTTTAACACACTGAGCCAAGAAGGAGTCTAAGTGATGTTTATAAGCATTCTTTACAACATTTGTAGTTGTATAAATATAAAACTTACTAATGTTCTGATATTTTAATGCAAACAATTATTACAGCATTTCATTTGCCATGGAAGTTTCCTTTGAGAGCAAGGAGTTTGGTTGTTTCCTCTCCAAATACTAATAGCAAAATCGTTATAGTGTGTGGGTAACCTATGAAATGTTGCCAACATGTCAAGCTTGCCCCCGTTCCCATTTTCATCAAAATGAACAGTGTAAAAAGTAGATTCAAGACGTTGTTTGTAAGTGTTCTTGATATGGGTTTATAGGTGATGATATAGGTTCTGTAATAAGATATAAATCTAATAACTTTCAAGTTTGACTAGCTACTTGATTCACAGACCATGACAAGAGGGCAATAAAGGTCCTACAGCAAATAAGTCTAGAGTCTGGATGTGTTTTAATAAAGCTAATGAGAACAGTTCCCTGTTGTGAATTCAGGTAATACGTCAAACTTGATGAGACATTCCAAGCATTGCCTTAATCTCTGTCAAGAAAACTGCAGTGTTTCTGACTGCAGAGATTGGAAAAACCTGGGCTAGACATAACAGAAATGAACGCAGAAACATTTCACTTAAAACTAAAATACCATTACAGAAGTACAAAGAAAATTCCACAGATGATGACAGATTTACTACAATAATGACATCAAGTACCTTTTAACAATAATCTTCTAGAAACTGATGATAATAAATGGTTTATAAATGGTGTCTGGTGGCAAACATTACGCTGCCGTCAGCCACAATATTAAACCGTATGCATAGATCCTAATTTATTCTCATTCTTGTTATATAATTCATGTTGTAGGCAGCAGTTCTGAAATTGCAAGCACCAGTTCCTTTTGAGAAAATGTACTCTTTCATCTGGAAACCACAACTTTTGTTATGATAAAAAAGTCAACCTAATTTGGAGTTAAAGCATCACAGCACTTTTCAACTGCTGTTGCCCCTTTGTTTACTGTAGGTAAGCCACATACTATATTAGGATACATACAGTATACTGTACACCAATCAGCCATAACAGTAACCCACCATGATAACATTGAGTATCAATTATATACCAGTAAACTGGTGACAGGATGGTGGACACCCAAAGCTTGTGGGGAGCAAACACCAGGCTGTCTGGAAAAGCCAATGCAGCACAAAGTGGTGCCAAACACCAAGGTCTTGTGGAGTCATGCCAAACGTGGCCGGAGCCACAACAGTGGTACAAGAGGAGCCTACACAATGTTGGACATAATATTTTGCATTGTAATATAATGCAAACCTGCAGATTCATGGAACTATCCAATCAGCTAATGATCTGGCAGCAGCACAGCACATAAAGCCATCCAGATCCCCAGGTCAAAACCTTTAGTTAATGTTCACTTAGGTTTGGTTACTGTGATCTCAGTGACCAGCATGGTTGTTGGTTGTGCCAGGCAGGATAAGCTGAGTACTTCAGAAAATTCTGAACACCTTGGGTAGTTCATACACAACACAAATCTCTAGAGATCGCACAAAATGGTGGAAAAACAACAACAAAAGAACACCCAGTGAGTGGCAGTTCTGCAGGTAGAACCGCGTCGTTGAAAGGAAAGGAGAGAGGCTAGGAAAGGAGAGGAGAAACTAGACTGACAAAAAAAAAAAGCTGCCTTAATTCAAATATTTACGCTCAGAGACAACCATGGGAAGTAAATAAAAAGCATATCAGTACACAAAGCATGCCAAATCTTGAGGCAAATGGGCAACAACAGCAAAAGAACACATTGGTTTCACTCCTGTCACCTGCATACAGGATTCCGAGGCTACTGGGTGCATAGGCACATGTTACAATAATGAGTAATGCTTTTTGAATGAATATTGTTTATTCATCGAGATGACAAAAAGCAATAAATCCATGGCTCCCATACAGGAATGCATTTTCAAATATAGTGATATTTGCCGAGTGTGCCGCAGAAAGAGAAAGAGAAATCTACTTGAAAGATTGATATACTGTAACTTTGATGGGTGGACAAGTGTTGCTCAAGACCACCATCTGTTAGTGGCAGCATATTACATTGAAATAGATATTACAAAGGACAGAAGAAGAAAGTTCACTCCAAAAACAAATGTGTATAAAGTGGAGACATGAGTGTGTGTGATATCTTTCCACAATGCAGCAAATACTAGGAGGAAGAACTGATCAAATCAGGGCTGATGTAGCCTCAAAAGCATCAACTTGACATGCAAGTGACATGCAGGTTCTCCATGAGCCTAAAGACCCAATTACTTGTTTTCCAGATGACAGGCTTAATAGTTTTTTTTTTTTTTTAAGATATTTTCTTTTTTTAATGTTACTGTAAAGGCAGCGAGACACACACAACCTTTTGATAGAGCAACATCCTGCCATCCAGGCAGTCATGTTAAGCAATCTGTAGCATCCTGGAGTAAGTCATTTATGTGAGGGTCAAGACCAGATAAGATCGAGAGAATGGTGCTCTAAGATGTATTTTCTTGTTTTACGCTCATCTGCATTATTTAATCTCAGTCTACCCATATATTGATTCCTCTGAGAACCATTCCACTGTACTGTTTGATAGAATTTTTCCCAAAGAGACCTGAGCGCTTTGCTTTAAATGAGTTGTTTGAAAAGAAGGACTTACAATCCAAATCGATAAAATCCTGTCCCCAAGAGAATGGGCAAGAAAGCGGGTGTAGATCTATAGAGATATGCCTGACCTCAAGAGATCCTTTAGCTTTTTGTTGGGGAAACAAAGTACAGTATTGTTGCTAATGTTATCTAACGTTGCCTGCAAGTACCTGTGTATAGACATTTCCTACACCATTCAAGCATTTTTTTTTTCTTTTTTGATAAATTTAATCAGTAGAGAGGTAGCATTTCACCTGACATAGTGGATGTACTTATATTATAAGAACAGCTCTTAAAGACTAAACTCGATCAGGTAACATAATAACCTGTGAGAAACTTTTATTAAAATGTGTACTGTAGATTATTGACAATATACACAATTCCTGATGATACTTACTGTAGTAAAACTATCAACATTCTTTTAGTGAAGTTATTGGACTGTTTGTTTCTGTAAAGCCTCAATTGTGGTAAATGAGGGATGCGACGATTAGTAGCGCCTTCAGTGCAGGATCAGAAATGAGCAGAAGACCTAGGGACAAGACTCACGTACAGAAACACATTACTGGCTGTGTCTAATTTCTTTACTTGAACTGACTTGAATGCTTTGAACTTGTGTTGTTATTGGATAAATGAAATTAATGTACCAACATTCTTGTCTATTATTAGAGTTCAACATACAGCCAAAAGAAGTGGTGGACAAAGTATCCTGTACAAGTCCACAAATTTTGTTAATTACACTCTTGCATAATAATTTTTTTGAAATTGCTCCTATGTCATTCTGGCTGATACAGAAATCAGCCATAACGTTTAAGCCATTGGCATTAAACCACATACAGTACAGACCAAAAGTTTGGACACACCTTCTCATTCAAAGAGTTTTCTTTATTGTGTTCTTTATTGTGTTCTTTAGCCCAGCAGTGGTTTCCTAGCAGATATTCTACCATGAAGGCCTGATTCACACAGTCTCCTCTTAACAGTTGTTCTAGAGATGTTTCTGCTGCTAGAACTCTGTGTGGCATTGACCTGCTCTCTGATCTGAGCTGCGGTTAACCTGTGATTTCTGAGGCTGGTGACTCGGATGAACTTATCCTCCGCAGCAGAGGTGACTCTTGGTCTTCCTTTCCTGGGGCGGTCCGCATGTGAGCCAGTTTCTTTGTAGCGCTTGATGGTTTTTGTGACTGCACTTGGGGGC
>JAAGKR010002424.1:38250-76907 GCA_011419295.1 Clarias macrocephalus
TTTTTTTTTCTTTTTTGATAAATTTAATCAGTAGAGAGGTAGCATTTCACCTGACATAGTGGATGTACTTATATTATAAGAACAGCTCTTAAAGACTAAACTCGATCAGGTAACATAATAACCTGTGAGAAACTTTTATTAAAATGTGTACTGTAGATTATTGACAATATACACAATTCCTGATGATACTTACTGTAGTAAAACTATCAACATTATTTTAGTGAAGTTATTGGACTGTTTGTTTCTGTAAAGCCTCAATTGTGGTAAATGAGGGATGCGACGATTAGTAGCGCCTTCAGTGCAGGATCAGAAATGAGCAGAAGACCTAGGGACAAGACTCACGTACAGAAACACATTACTGGCTGTGTCTAATTTCTTTACTTGAACTGACTTGAATGCTTTGAACTTGTGTTGTTATTGGATAAATGAAATTAATGTACCAACATTCTGTACTTCAACATAGGTCAAGAGGCGCCGTCTTCCATTAAATGCCATTAGAGACATACTATGTCCATTTTGTGAGCTAAGTAAAGAGGTTTGTCACGGAGTAGCAACAAAGAGGTCACTGTGTAAAATTACCATTTTTTACAGATTCAAATTTTGTCTATTATTAGAGTTCAACATACAGCCAAAAGAAGTAGTGGACAAAGTATCCTGTACAAGTCCACAAATTTTGTTAATTACACTCTTGCATAATAAATTTTTTGAAATTGCTCCTATGTCATTCTGGCTGATACAGAAATCAGCCATAACGTTTAAGCCATTGGCATTAAACCACATACAGTACAGACCAAAAGTTTGGACACACCTTCTCATTCAAAGAGTTTTCTTTATTGTGTTCTTTATTGTGTTCTTTAGCCCAGCAGTGGTTTCCTAGCAGATATTCTACCATGAAGGCCTGATTCACACAGTCTCCTCTTAACAGTTGTTCTAGAGATGTGTCTGCTGCTAGAACTCTGTGTGGCATTGACCTGCTCTCTGATCTGAGCTGCTGTTAACCTGCGATTTCTGAGGCTGGTGACTCGGATGAACTTATCCTCCGCAGCAGAGGTGACTCTTGGTCTTCCTTTCCTGGGGCGGTCCGCATGTGAGCCAGTTTCTTTGTAGCGCTTGATGGTTTTTGTGACTGCACTTGGGGGCACTTTTAGTTTTCCCAATTTTTCGGACTGACTGACCTTCATTTCTTAAAGTAATGATGGCCACTCGTTTTTCTCTTCACTTAGCTGCTTTTTTCTTGCCATAATACAAATTCAACCTCTTTGAATGAGAAGGTGTGTGCAAACTTTTGGTCTGTACTGTAGGTTGTTGTTTCCCCACAGGGAAACAACTGCAGGGCCTCTGGGGGTGTGCAGTTTGTTTTTTCACCAGGATCCTTTGGATGCCGTGGGTTACGAGGTGGGGCCTCAGAGGATCGGAATTGTTTGTCTGGTGCATCCCATGGGTGCTAGATTGGATTCGGCCCTGTGCACAGTGAGTCTTGGTGCACTGGGTGTTCTGGTGCCTTTCTATTGTGCCATCACTGACATTTTTTCTGTGGGATCGGACCGGACAGGCTTTCATTTGGTCCCGGCGTGCATGGCTGAGCCTTGGGTGCCCAAGAGCCTGACTCCAATTTACTACCGTCAAATGACTAGAATAAGTACTCATCGTTGACAAAATCTGGCTGGACAGACAGACATATATCTTAAGTATATGAAATGTGAAGATATCATTGAAAGAGCGAGTTCTGACTAAAACCTTTCTTTTATTTATATAGATAATCAGTGTTAGTCATCCGGTGGTGGTGTCAACGTTATGGCTGATTGGTGTTGTTTAGAGAAATTTCCATTCTCTATTCTATTCTCTAAATCTCAGTGTCTTTGAAATAACATGATTTGAGAACACGCAAACTTTCAGACTCATTTTAAACTTAACATCTCAGCGCTTGGCCACCACTCTTGGCTCATCATGAATATTTTAACAAAATATCCAAAATATTTCTTAGATGAACATAAATCTATGTTTTTATTCTTGGTGAGTAATAGATGTTCTGAGATACTGGATTGTTTGATAGGTGAGCAGAGATTATGATCACAGCCAGTGGAAGCTGAATTTGTGGAAATAATAATCTGGTTAGTATAAATCGAAATCTATTCCACCTGCCAACTGTTTCAGCAATTATCAGCTGCAGCAATAGTAGTCCAAATAGATCTTCTTTACTCAAGTCCAGATGTTAACATTGAATGTTTAAGTGATTACTAGCTAGGGCTTGGATTGCTGTTGATTATTGGCTTGTGGTGTAATGCTTTGCTGCTCAGGAATTACCAATTACTTTGCTAACTACTTGGTGAGGCACATGACCTGATCATGGTAATGATGGATTTATTTTAATCAAATACACAGCGAACGATTTTGCTCCAGCAAGCTAATATTAGATTTTCCATTAAAGACGATGACCACTTGCACAAAAATGGGTTTAACTCTGTGTTTGTTCAGATTTAATGGAGAAAGGCAAAGAAAGCATTTGAAAATTAAAGGGGAGGTGAGTTAAAATCAAGACTTTATTCAAGCATTTGCTTGATCAGTATTGTAAGCTAATGCACTGATCTTGTAACGTTGATCTTGTAGTGTTAATTATATAGAGACATCTAATAGGTACAACCAACATACCATAGCAACTCAGCCAAAATAAAGCACTCTATAATCAGATTTTATTATTATTATTATTATTATTATTATTATTATTATTATTCATGAGTAATAAGGAACGACAGATCCTTGCTTAATGTAATGGGATCAAAAGTTAAAAAGTGTAGTGAGGTAAAGGTAAAAAGTTCCCCAGAATGGAAATAGTCACAGATAAAAGTTCATGAACAAATTACATTTACTTCATTACCATCCATGACTATCCAAAACTATGTCAACCCCTGACCATCAAACCCACATGGAAGCAGGGTTATTAAAACTAAACTTTTAATACTCACCTGTAAATAACCATTTATCATGTGATTGCACATCATTACTACTAGTATAAAATAAAGGCATGACTCACATCGCATCCAGTCAGCAGCTCCGCTTGCCATAAGAAGTGCTGGAAAAGACTCGTTGAAAATGGTCCAATCACATGAGCCCAAATATTTAAAAACAATATGATTCGCTAAGAACAAAAGTGGGAGGGTTCAGGGCGCACAGTGCTGCGCCCCAAGGATGGTTTGAAAAGATCCAATCAGAGCTCAGCCTCAGATCACATGCTTTTCAAAAATGTACGTGCCTGCATAGACACTGGTTTGTCCGGCGCTCCGCGTACACGAACACAAATAAGCGTAAAACAGGTTAGGTTTAGTAGATTTTTTTTTTATTGCAAATAAATTAGATTAAGAAATACAGCGGAATATTGTGACTAAATTATTTTATTTCATTATTAAAATAAACAATTATTATGTTAAATAATTACATGTTAAAGTAGCATTCTTCTCTGCCTAACTTTAAGGGGGGCGCCGCCCCTGAGTCCCGGATTTGCGCGGCCGCCACTGCATGTAAGCCTTCATCAAACTGTTTTAAGAAGACAACTACCTAAAATCTTTTTCCATGCCTTTGCATCAGTACAATGCCCCTGTGCCCCTGAGGTCCTTAAATGACATGTTTCGCCAAGGTTGCTGTGGAGGACCTCGAGTGGCCCAAGCCCTGACCTCAACCCAATAGCACTTCTTTTTGGTCAATTGTAATGCCAACTTTGTGCCAGTTCACATGAATGCCTGACCTCACTGATGCTCTTGTTGTTCAAATGTGCACAAATCCCCACAGCCTTGTTCAAAAATCTAGTGGAAAGCATTTTCAGAAGAGCATGGGCTGTCATAAAGGGGGCACCAGCTTCAGGTTTAATACCCGTAGTCTTCCAACAGGCACATATGAGTGTGATGATGAGGTCTCCAAAAACGTTTGACCGCAGTCAAAGTGTACAGTACTGTATGTTTTGTACTGTATGCTGTGACTCACTTGAGTCATCTTCACCTTCAGAAGGAAGGTAGAATATATATATTTTTTATTAATCTATGAGCAACAGTAAGCAGTATTTTTATTTAAAATCAATTTCAGTGTCAAAAAGGTATGGAATTTGGACTCTTGTTTGCAATTGTAAATGCCATCAGGGTGTTACAAACCCGTTTTTAACCCACTTTTATATACAACCTCCACTAGTTTTGAAGAAAACTCCTATCATTTGTAGAACCAAATTTGCATATTTAACTCACTTTTTCTTTTTAACTTTATGGGATGGTTATGGAATGTTGTAGCCTAATCATCTTTGTTGAACAGAAAAGAAAAAGAAACCGGATTGCTGTTCCTGCACTAACTTAGGTTTTAATATGATGATATTCCTACAGTATAGTTAACGCTATAACTAGTTGTACTAATTAAAATGCGGCACGGTGGTGTAGTGGTTAGCATTGTCGCCTTGCACCTCCAGGGTCCGGGTTCGATTCCCATCTCTGTGTTTGGATCATGGAGTTTGGATGTTCTCCCCGTGCTTGGTGGGTTTCCTCCGGGTACTCCGGTTTTCCCCCACAGTCCAAAGACATGTAGGTTAGGTTAACTGGCGTTCCCAAATTGGCCATAGTGTAAGAGTGTTCCCTGCAATGGATTGGCACCCTGTCCAGGGTGTACCCCGCCTTGTGCCCTAAGTCTCCTGGGACAGTCTCCAGGCCCCCCATGACCCTGAATACAAGATTACGCGGTACAGATGATGAGTGAGTGAGAACTAATTGTATGTTCATTGAATATTCTGTTCAGTTAGCTGAAACTCACTGTAAAACTATATGTTTGTTATAGCAATATATAAAAAAAGAAAGAAACTTGGCTATTTTTATTGTTGTCAATTTTTCATAATTGAACAAGGTGCATTCTTATGAATTTCTCTATCTTGTTGTATGATGTCACATCTAATAGGGGTCTTGTTTTGCAGAAACTCCCTGCTAAGCAATTACTGTCCATACATATCTAGTTCAAAACATGACTTCATATACACTATAGAAGCAACAATAAATAAAATGATCTTCAGAGTTGGGTTGAGTGTTTGAACTCGGGGAGGTAAATGCTGTATGTTTACATGAAGGATGCCATTAGTGTGGGTGAAAATTTAAAGAAAAAAATTAAACCAATATTTAACCCTTGTATGTACAGTACATGCTGACAATATTCTTCACATGCGTAGAACTGAAATATGCTTCATTTAGTTCTGGTAATTTAAAAGAGAAAGAATGAAGAAACGAAACACAACAAAGCGCTCACAGAGTCTCATTGAACTCTGAGAGTTTGGTATATAATTGCAGTCTGGCTAGACTGTGTAGTTATTTTGGTCACCATCATCAGCGTAACTCTGATGTCACTATTACTATGAACATTTTTTTTCTTTTGTACTGCTTTGTAAATACAATTTAATGACTGTGCAACCCAAATAGTTCATGTCCCTTAATTCCAAGGCTTTCTTCAGTTAATTAAATACAGTGTACTGTATGGCTTTGCTTTGAATTTGAAAAGCCTGGAATTGCGCCAGTAGTATGTGCTAAATGTTCAGTCAGACAGCATGTGAGCGACGGAGCTCGTAGATTGTGACGTTGTTAGCCTCATATGGCAGTTGCGTTTAAGATCAGGCTCTAACTGATCTGTTGGGCCAGAATTTTCCATTGCACTTGTGTTTACAGACAACTCATATGGCAGCAGCTCTGGTGGCTGTGTTGCCTTATAGAGTAAGATATGCACCTGTGTGTCCTAAGTGCACTGTTGCTGAAGAGGTTTACTCTGTGTACCGAAACTGTGTATAAGACTGTGTATAGTTTGCACCTGGGTGTCCTAAGTGTGTTACTACTGGTTTAAACACTGAAATGTTTCAAGAATAGAGAAGTGCATTATCTGACTGAGAAAAGTCTGCAGAAATGAGCTTGTTTCCAACAGCTTCTAACTTTAACGCTAATTACCTTCTTATTAGGTTCATCACGGTTTAGTAGGTCGACCCATAACAACATGCTGTGCTGATAAGGTCACTTGGGCCATCCTTCCAACAGGCTCATAAACTCAACTAAAGTAGAAAACAGCAGACATCTTCTCAGTACATTTCCAAAGTGAGATATCAGTGTAATAAAAAAAAAAAAAAAAAAAAAAGTTTTAGTATGATTGAATTATTAACGCCATCTGGATCAGACAGCTCCATGAGAATGCTATACTTTATGTAAGCAAACACTTGCACATAATTGCTTGCACATTTCTATTGTAACATTATATTGAATCATATCCCATAAGAAATAATTTTGGGTGATTTTGAACTGATTTTGATGGTATAGATGGAAGTTTTGTGAATGCCTGACCATCACACCCATATGATGGTCTTCCCCAAAACTTTGTTACAAGGAATCACACTATTGCACTCGATGCACGCTGTAACGTTATGATTCTAGAACTAAGGGGTTCAAGCATCTTCCAACATGACAGTGCTCCCATGACTTACTGATCGGTTCGATCCCCAGCTCCACCAGGTTGCCACTGTTGTGCCTTTGAGCAAGGCCCTTAAATCCATCTCCTCTAGGAGTATCACTCTGCATCATGGCTGACCCTGCGCTCTGACCCCAGTTATGCTGGGATATGCAAAGAAAGAATTTTACAGTTTGCCAAGGTTAGATTTGAAGAACATGAGAAAAATTCAATCCCATTGAACACCTTTGGGATAAATCATAACATTGACTGTCCTCCAGGTGTTTTTGCATGACATCAGTGACTGGCCTAAGTAATCTCCACAGCAAAGTTCCCAAATCGGATGAGAAGCCTTCTCAGTAAAGTGGAAATTATTATAACAGTAAAGAAGCACTAAATTTTATATAGTACTCTATGTTCAATGAGATGCTCAGGTATCCATAAGCCTTTAGCTATATAGTATCATTCATTCATTCATTCATTCATCTTCTTCTGTATAATGCCTATCCTGTACAGGATTGTGGGGGGCCTGGAACCTATCCCAGGATATTTTGAGTACAAGGCGGGGTACACCCTGGACAGGGTGCCAGCCCATTGTAGGTCACACCTGCACACATATCATGCATGTCTTCAGATTGTGGGATGAAACCCACCAAGCACTGGGAGAAAATGCAGCCTCAACGCACACAGACCCGAGGTACGGAACCAAACCCTCGACCCTGAAGGTGCGAGGCCACAGTGGTAACCACTATGCCATCGTGCCACCCTAGTGTCATTTAATTCTGTAATTTTTCATTATGAACAAAATTCAAGTAATATGCACCAAACTAGCATTTTGTTTGAAGGATACCTATATTGTGCTTTTATAACTCGTGTTTTGTCTGAATCATTTATAAAGCCAGGATATGGAGTTAGTCACTTCTTTACTCTTCTTATAACAGCCCCCTCTCCTCTCTCCTCTGGGAAGGCTGTCCACTAGATTGCGGAGTGTGGCTATAGAGATTTGTGCTTATTCAGCCACAAGAGGTTAAGCAGTGATGCTGGGTGAGGAAGCCCGGTGTGAAGATGGTGTTTCGATTTATCCCAAAATGTGCTCAGCGGGGATGAAGTCAAGGTTTCGCAAACCAACGGTGAGATTTTGATACTATGAGCATTTTGTAATCACATTTTCAGTTGCATGTGCCCATGCGCACACACACACACACACACACACACACACACACA
Organism: Clarias macrocephalus; assembly: GCA_011419295.1. Lineage (NCBI taxonomy): Eukaryota > Metazoa > Chordata > Actinopteri > Siluriformes > Clariidae > Clarias > Clarias macrocephalus. The sequence continues at coordinate 45,916 of JAAGKR010002424.1, forward strand.
CACACACACACACACACACACACATTAAAGACACTGAATTTCAGTACCCTTTGATACACACATCACAGCTGTGTTATTCAGCCTCCTTTATCCATCCTGACTGGGGAGGAGTGTTTTTTATTTTTTATTTTTTCTTGCACACACACACCCACACACTCACACTCTTTGCAGATGCATTACGCAGACAGCTCATGCGTCAGTCAACCATATGCTGTCTCGGAGGATATTGTCATAACCGCAAATGGTCGAAATTTTTAAACCATGCAGTGATCATCTGTATAAAGGTTATTTGAAGGGCACAGTTGTTGAAAATGTATTATTCAACAATTATTGATTAATTTTGCAGGTAAATTTTTTGAGAGAAAATATAACATGCAATTACATAAAACACACATGCATGACTGAACCTAATTAATCCTCTATAGGTCAGCCTACTGTATATAAATCCATCTTAAGCACATTAAATCAAATGTGCTAAGACACTCACTGGCCCTTGCTTAATGGTAGCGAGTGGAAAAATAGTGTCCTGATTAGAAATGTAAGTTATTTGAAGGTCAAGGGCTTAAATTCAGACTGCAATGTTTCATTCTATTCATGAAAAAACTGAGAAACTTGTGCACAAACAAAGATGCACAAACACACACACACACACACACACACACACACACACACACTTGGATTCTCTTAGATAGTCTCAACTATAGTAGTAGTGGAACATTTTGAACTGTTCTCTATGCACAGGACAAATTTTTCAATTGTATCAGATATCAACCGTGGTTTCTCTCTCTCTCTTTCTCACTCACTTACACGCACACACACACACAAACACACACTTTGGTTTATAGTAGGCGAGAGCAGACAAATAATGCGCCTGCCTATGGTAAAGGAAGCTTTTCTGGATAGAGCTGAAGACTGGTGTCAAATATTCAGAGCCTGCCAAGTTCTATTTAGTTTTTACAAAAAAAAAAAAAAAAAAAACTAATCACCCACTAGAGGAAGAGTAGGTTAAATTAGAGTAAGACTTAGAATATAGTGTTTATGCAAGAACAGAGAGAAGTGCATGAATCATTATGGCATGCTTTAACAGTATGCAGTACATGTGTGGCACTGTGTCTGTAACACCACTATGCGGCAGTCAACGATAAGAAAACCAGGCGCTACTAACCTTATGTAGCTTCAACCGATAGAAATTTAACCCTGTATTTTAAAGACGTCACCCTGAGAAGAAATGTGCTATAAAATCATGCTACAAAAAAATGAATGAACATTCCACTTATGCAACGTGTAAAGTGGAGTCCAGAAGAGTGGAAGCCAGCAAAAATATTTACAAACATCCGATTTTGCCAACAAGGAAATCCAGGCATGTGTCAATATTTACAACAATACCAGAAGTCAGACCAACAGAAAATGACGTGAGCATATTCCTGAAACTGAAACTATACTAATTTTTTTTATTTTTATGTATTATTATTTTTTTATGGGTAGCCATAATGTGGTTGCCACATAGGGAAGAAACAAGTAAGAAACCCTAGCAGAACACCACTATACTGCCACATATGTCAGATACACTATATTGCCAAAAGTATCACTCGTCTGACTTCCACATCCAATCCTTAATCCATAGGGATGAATATGAAATCAGCTGACCCTTTGTGCACTGGTGCGCAGTCATGTTGGAACTGGTATTAGGTTGTTTTTCTGGAGTTAGAGCTCAGCTCCTTACGTCCAGTAAAAGAAACTCTTAATGCTTCAGCATACTGTACCAAGACATTTTGGACAATTTCATGCTCCCAACTTTGTGGGAACAGTTTGGGGATGGCCCTTTCCTGTTCCAACATGACTGCACACCAGTGCACAAAGCAAGGTCCATAAAGACATGGAGTACGAGATTGGTGTCGAAGAACTTCACTGGCCTGCACAGATTCCTGACCTCAACTGATGAATTAGAGCGGAGGCTGCGAGCCAGGCCTTCTCATCCAACATTAGTGTCTGACCTCATAAATGCACTTCTGGATGAATTGTCCAAAATTCCCATAAACACACTCCTAAACCTTGTGGAAAGCCTTCTTAGAAGAGTTGAAGCTGTTATAGCTGCAATGGGTGGGCTAACATCATATGGTTGATAACAAACCATATGGTTTAAGAAGTGGATGTCACTCAAGTTCATATGCATGTTAAGGCAGGCGAGCAAATACTTTTGGCAGTATAGTGTATCACTCATCGTTTATACTGCTTTTCTGTATACAGGGTTGCAGGGGCCTGGAGCCTATACCAGGAGACCTAAGGCACGAGGCGAGGTACACCCTGGATGGGGTGCCAATCCATTGCAGGTCACACACATACAGTACACATTAATACACTACGGACAATTTGGGAAAGCCAATTACCCTATTCTGCATGTCTTCGTACTGTGGGAGGAAACAGGATAACCCAGGGAAACCCACAAAGCAGAAGGAGACCCGAGGCGGGACCGAACCAACCACTAAGTCACCATGCTGCCTGGCTGATATCTGTAATTAAAAATAATATATTTTCTGGATTCAATATTAGGATTTGTGGCAATTTTTGGCTTTGTGCTATAATGTGCTTTGTCCCACAGTTCATACCGTTTTTAATCAGAATACTACTCTTCTGCAAAATGGGGCCAACATGTCACTTCAGTATTATGATATTCTATCTCGATGAAGAGCTGATGCCAGCAAGTGCTGTTACTACTGGGGAACCAGGTTTCCTCTCTGAGAGCCAGGACTTTGGCAGTCAAAATGTGAAGAACTGGTTTAAGATTATGCATTGGCTGTGGACCAACCTTGAAACTGCCTTGCTGGAAAGGGGATACGAGAGCTCATGTATAGGGAAGCGGGAAGAGAGCACTTTTCTTAGAGTGTCTTGCACTGCCTGGTGATGAAGCTTGAGCAGAAGTTCAACAAAAAAGCCCTGGTTGGCTGGCTTCTCATGTCATGGAGGAAGCACATGCTAGCCTGCATTCTTGCTGGCTAGTAGTCGTTGTTTAACCGGAGAGAGCTGGCTAGTGTGTGAAAATTGGCAGGTGACCAAATTGAGGGATAAAAAGGGAGACAGAAGCAAATGAACAACAAACAATGTCTTACATCCTCTAATTTATATAGTCAATTATAGAGTGAGTTTGTCAATACTGTCCAGAGAGATAACGCTGTATTATTCCGTAAACTCAATTACTCTTTGATTTCATTTAAAACTAATTAAAATAAAAAAAACCTTTAATCTCAGTAAATAACTTCATGAATAAAATATTAGTATAAATTAGTTAATCCATTGTATAACTCAACCATAAGACATGAAATGCCACATCACTATTATATGTATTTTAATATTATATGTAATTTAATACATATACTGTAGTACTGTATGTTTATCATGTTTGCATTATTATCTATATCTAAATTCATTCACTAGTTCCAAACCTACCTCTCACTCACTCATCTTCAATACTGCTTTATCCAGTATTCAGGGTCACGGGAGGCCTGGACCCTGTCCCAGGAGGCTTATGGAACAAGGCGGGTACACCCTGGGCAGGGTGCCAATCCATTGCAGGGCACACACAGATGCACTCACTCACACACTCATTCACACAATACGGGCAATCTGGAAATGCCAATTAGCCTAATCTGCAGGTCTTTGGACTGTGGGAGGAAACCGGGGTACCCGGAGGAAACCCACCAAGCACAGGGAGAACATGCAAACTCCATACACAGAGACTGGGTCGAGCCTGGCCGGGAATCAAACCCGGACCATGTAGGTGCAAGGCAAGAATATTTGCATGGCTGTAATAGCAACATATTGCAGTCCAGTTTTCAGATGGAAACAAGAAACCTAATTTACGCTCCTGGGTTTTGCATTAAAATAGTAAGTGACAAAGTTACCAAAAGAAATCTAACATATTCGCTATCATGTCCAATGAAGCATCCAGCTGTTAAAATGGTGAAAGGATCATGGGCACCCAAGACTCATATAAGCCAAAGCAGAGCGGAGCCAAAGCAGTACAATTTGCCAAAAAAATCAATGCTATCCATGATAGAAAAGCACCAGAACACCCTGTGTACCACAGACTGCCATGCATGGGGCCCAGCAGGCACAGAACCCAAGGGTGCCAAATCACACTCCAATCCAAACCATGAAAGCCCCACTCCACAACCTACAGTATAGCAGCCCAAAAGATCTGCTTCCAGACAGGATCCCGGTGCCAGACACCACAGCACATGCCCAGTGGTCTTGTGAAGTCCAAAGAAGCCAGAGCTACGCAGGTGGCAAACGTAAACCTACACAATACTGGGTATAATGTTATGTGTTGTCATTTTATGGCTAATCAGTGTGTGTCTGAACAGTATATACTATATATAGTCTTTATTTCCTGAGAGTCTAGACAGGCATATTAGAAACAGGTTCATCTAATCAGAAGTGTGTGATCAGGAAAGGTTGGTGGTGGCACCTGAGTTTGTCGCACATGAGTTTGTAAGTGAGTGTGGATGTCAACAGCTGACACCGAGGCACCTGGGAATCACAGGTTAGTACATGTGATGTGTTGCATGGGTACAGACTATTCATTAAGGAGTTCATTAATAATGTTTTATGCAACTGGCTAATGTCTATAATATTTACTGCAAATGTTATCTTAGACTACTTGAAATATTAGCATTCCGCTGCACCAAGGACTCTCTAATGGTTCAGAATGTCTACAAATACTGTAATAAGAGTAATAATATGCTTGACCAAACCCAATCCAACCAAGCATACATAAACCATTTATGGCTGTACAGGAAGGAACTGTTATCAGTTAGCCATGGGCAGTTATGTTTTGCATACTGTATATGCTGATGTTCGTAAAACCATATAATGGTACCATGTTTATCAGATAGTTTGGAGAAACTTTTTTTTTGAATGTAGGTTTGATATTTATGTAGTTAACTCATTAATGACCAAATTTCAAGACTGCTAAGGTCAGAAACTGAGCAAATTTTTAAGGATCACAAGGCTAATGTTGTTTCCTTCCTTAACCGCTATCAGCACCTTCACTGCCAGCCCACATAAATTTAGTAAAGAATATGCTGCAGTTTTCCATGGATGCTTGAAAATCCTGACATTTTGAAAAATGGATGTGATCGTGTCTTCATCATGACAGTCCACTTTAGCACTGGCTGCAAAACAAAAAAAATGAGGAGCAAGTGTCACCCCGATCTCAATTCCACAGTGTCATGTAAACCTACCGTTTGCCTCAGTCTGGCTTTGTCCTTATTTTTTATAGCCTTGTAATCTTGCTTGTGTGACTGTCTCATATTGCTGACTTCTGTACTACTCTACAGCATTTTGATCATGATTAACTACCTAGTGTGTTCACACCAGGGAATATAAACAGAACCAATAAAAATGGTGGGACAGAGTTCAGCTGTGATGTTGCTTCTGTCTCTGTCTCTGAGCAGCCACTGATAATTAATAATAAATTATACACACAGAACTGTAGTTGTGTTTGCTTGCTAACATAGACACGAGTGAATATAATCTGTCTCAATAAATGTAACTAATTACAAATAAACCTGGAAAATTAGTACATACAGTAGAATACAGTATAAGTGTAGGTATAATATGATACTGCGCCCTCAAACACTGTATTTATGTACAGTATGTGCTTCTTTTTATCTTTTCTACCAGGGGCATTGAAGTCAAACTAGGACATGACATGAGGTTTCTTACGAACAAAGGTCGTAAAACTGATTGACATTTACATAAGACCTCTAGCACAGTACAGTGATGAGACTCTTAGCCGCAGTAAAGCCTTTCAATGGTCCAAACATTTTAAAGAAGACTCTTTGCCTGTGAATGATGATCCTGGCCAAGGTGGCTCTGTGTGCATTGGAATGCCAGATCCTTGACGATTGATGCATAACTTGCCATCAGCTTGCCTAAGAGATGCATTTGTCTGTGGGAACTGTACACAGAATCACTCACGAGCATCACTTTGACATTACAGGAACTTGGCTGGGAGTTATTCGACATCCCCAGTACAGTCCTGACCTTGCTCCAAGTAATTTCTGCATGTTATGAGTTCCTGGAAGGCCAGTGTGACGGTATCCAAGCATTAGTTAAACGCTGGGATAAGTGCAATTGTTGTAGCAGGTGATTATATAGAGGAATAAAGCTAGTTTTTACTCTCATAACTGTGTTCTTCTATTTTGCACAATCAAAAGTCCTGCTTTGACTTGAACGCTCCTCGTACGTTCCTTATTCTGGTTTTGTCCTCTTTCTGTCTTTGAATTTGGTAACAGATCTGCCTATTTTAACAACCTCTGCCTGTACTTTGACTCCTGCAATGCACTATGATCATGACACTTGAAATAATAAAAGCATTTACAGCCACTTGCCCCCGGTTTCCCTTTGATATGCAAATCCTATTAATAGGTTCTGGTCATTCTGTGTTGTACAGCTGAATAAAAAAGTGCATTAGAGACGGATTACAGCAGGAACCATTTACCAACAGCAAAATAATTGACAGCCTATGGTCCAACAGCTGCTCCAACGTCATATAGTTCAACATCTAATCAAACGTCCGTGTTTATTATTAAATATAAAGAGCATATGGCAGTTTAGAGTTGTATATGTAGACATATGTACGGCTAGGGGAAACAAATTAGAGAGTGTTCAGGAGCTTCTGTGTGAATACTATGACAACTTGCCTGAGGTCATTAGTATTCCTCAGGACCTTCAGCAACAGGATGTGCACTTGCAGTCCCTGCTGAATTAATTAAAGTTTGCATTGCTTGCTCTAGCAGTGAATATGTCTGCACTGTTCACAGTAAGAAACAAAGGGCTGTTTGCATACTTCTGAGATCTCATCATCCTCATATTTTTTTTTAACAGATAATTGACCTCATTCTATGTGCAGAGCTAGGAGCCTCAATAAACTAAATGCACATGAACTGGGGAGGGAAAATAGATTGTTTGGTGTGTGATTTATTTTTTCCTCACACACTTTTTAGACTTTGATTCATTTAAGGAGCATGATGACACTGATTTATTGTTCCAGACAGCCTATAGTGCATTACTTCTTAAAGTGGACTCTAGAAATCCCCAGGGATCCATGGTGTATAAACACAGTATCTGCAGATTTAAAATAGTTTGTGTTGTAGTGTTTTTATAGTAGATACATATTCATTTCTATCAAAATCATCAAACAAATATTAATTGTTTTACTTATTATCATCAGGTGTCCTCGCTGAGCAAAGCACATGCATTTCCCACATTTGACACATGTGACTATGCAACTAATGTGTGATGTAAAAGTGTATTTCTGTTTCATATTTACTTACTTATCTTTGGCACCCACTCTATCCTTATCAGTATCACGGTGGATCCAGATCCTACGCCAGAAAGCAGAAGGAACACAGGAACACACACCCAGGATGTAACACTAATCCATCAGAGAGCACCATGAACACACACACACATTCTCACCTATGGGCAAACTACAGTAGCAAGTCCAACTACTTGGAGGAAAACATAGAACCAAGAGCAAATCCACATGAATAAGGAGGGAACATGTGCAAATCCACACCTGATCTCGAACCAATGACACTGAACTGTGAGGCAGCAGCGTTCAACACTATCACTAACCCTGCGTGCTCTGAAGGCGTTATGTTAAAAGTCGAATAGACGCAAAAATAAAAACTCGTGTACGACGTGGAAAGTGAAATACGAAGTGTGTACTGTACAAATTCAGTTCAAATGTTCAAAAGTCATTAGTAAGACTAACAGGTTAGAGAGGAGCTTTGAATCCTGTAGTGTTGCATTATAAGGCATAACAAGTGCTCGCGCTTCCCGCTCAATCACTGCACGTGTCCCTATGCTTCTAATGATTGATTTATTCATGGACTGTGTTGATACTTTCGCTCGTGCAAAATGTGTATTTAGGGCTGCGTTTAAATTTTTCTAAGATGGAACGTCTAAGGTTCGAAGATGCTCGTGAAGTCGAAAGGAAGTGGATGTGAAACTGAACGCGCGCGGAGAGAAAGTACTGTAAGCAGATGCTGCCTCGGTGCGTCTCGCGCTTTTCCAGCATCGCGGAGAAAGCGAGATCGAGCGAGCGAGCGAGCAAGAGAGAGAGAGAGAAAGAGAGAGAGAGAGCGCGCGCTCTATCTAGCTGAGCATCCTGCGGAAGTCGCGGAAAGAGCTCGTGCGCCGCGCTGCTTCTCTCCGCCGAAGCGAACGCACGCGCTCGGATACTTGGAGCTTGAAAACGCGCAGAATGACAACGAACGCTGGAGTGAAGCGACCGTCTGTCTCGACGCCTTGACGCCGCGAGTTTATTCCTTTTTTTTTTTTTTTTTAATATATATACCGCAACCTGGATACTATTTTATTTTAGCTGATTATTCAAGCAGTTTTACCGTGTAATCTTTTTATTAGTAGTAGTAATATTGTATATATATTTTTTTCAATTCTTTACTTTCTAAAGGCGGACCGACCACTTTAACGAAGTGTTACGGGTGCGGAGATGCTCGTGTAGTTTATTCATTTTTGCGGGTAAGTCAACCAAAATACTATTTAAAATAAATACAAGCTGTTCCATTAAACGCTATATGAAGCTTTATGAAAATATTTTGCTTACAATAAACACAATAATAACAAAGTCGTTCAAAGAACAGTAACGCGATTGTTACAAAAATAGTCCCCCCCCCCCCCCCGTCCTGATTTCATTGATCTGCTTTCGCACGACAATCCTTCCGAGTTTGCGCTTTACAGCGAGATCTTTAACACACATCTGAATGCATATCCAAATGCAGCAAGTTTGCGTTTTATTATTAGCTGCATGCATTTGTTGTCTTTGCCCAGTACTCGTGATCAACAGGTCTGGGTGCTGCCCACCCTCGCCTGTCTGCTCCACACAGCACTGAGTCAAAGCCAAATGATTCATTTTAAGTACAACACTCTCACAGTTAATCACACTGTAATCAGCAGTAAACCGCCCATTGCACTTCTCAATGCCTCAAACCATTGACATTTCATTTTCTCTCACTGTCTTAAGGAAATCACCGAGCTGTAGATTCCTAGGTTATTCATTCAGAGCTGGAGGCTGTTCATTTACCTCATCCTGCTTAGTTGAATCCATTTTTCTATAATTAAATGTTGCAAATTGGTCAATATGTTTAAAGGAAAAAGCCATTATTGGAGTCTGTATAATGGAAGGTCATTTAGGAAAGTTTATCCCGTTTAAAGGTCCGATACTGGAAGAGTATCTCCTCATCTTTGTAGGTTTGATCCTCCATATTGTTACTTTTGTGTACTTTTTTAAAACTTTTATGTGGGAAAGCTACATTTACAGTACGTGTCTGTGTCTGTTTCATGCTTTTTGTTTTTCCAGTTTTATATCATTATGTCCGCTCCCTTCGCTCACATTCACTGTTTATTGCTCTGCTTTTACATTCTGATTTTTCTCCTATCATGCCTTCTTTCACTCTCATCAACTCTCACCATACTTATTCTCTATCTATCCCGCATCCTCATCCTCCATTCTCTCTCCTTCCCTTTCCAGTCTTGCCTTGTCTCATCCTACTCCCACTTCTGTGCACCCCCCCCCCCTCATCTTCTCAGCCTGCTGTTTTTCTTAATTCAAATCTGTCCAGATCCATTTACTCGCCCTGCCTCTTTCTGCTTTCACTGTCTCTGTAGATGGTGTCTGATCTGAAGTCAAGCTGGTTGTGAAGGTGTTTGACCTATTCCCCTCACCCCCAGACGGAGTAACCATGGCTGCGGGCGTAGCGGCCTGGCTCCCCTTTGCCAGGGCAGCAGCCATTGGCTGGATGCCCGTGGCCAACTTGCCCATGCCGGTGGCTCCACCTGACATGAACAAACGCCAGGATGAGCTCATTATCCTTAACGTCAGTGGCCGGCGTTTCCAAACATGGCGCAACACCCTGGACCGTTATCCTGATACCCTGCTCGGCAGCTCCGAGAAGGAGTTCTTTTTTAATGAAGAGACTCGTGAGTACTTCTTTGACCGTGACCCGGACGTGTTCCGCAGCATCCTAAACTTTTATCGTACTGGCAAGTTGCATTACCCGCGCTATGAGTGCATATCAGCTTACGATGAAGAGCTGGCTTTCTTCGGAATCATCCCTGAGATCATCAGCGACTGTTGTTACGAAGAGTACAAGGACCGCAAACGTGAGAATGCTGAGCGCCTAATGGATGACCTTGAGGACAGCAAGGACAGCAAATTGCCAAACATGACTTTCCGTGAAACCATGTGGCGTGCCTTCGAGAACCCACATACCAGCACTATGGCCCTGGTTTTCTACTATGTAACTGGCTTCTTTATTGCTGTGTCTGTCATTACCAATGTGGTGGAGACTGTACCGTGTGGCTCGAAACCCAACCAGCGGGACATACCTTGTGGAGAGCTCTACACAGTAGCCTTTTTCTGCATGGACACGGCATGCGTCATGATCTTCACCGTGGAATATTTAATGCGGTTGTTTGCTGCACCAAGTCGCTACCGCTTCATGCGCTCTGTCATGAGCATCATTGATGTTGTGGCTATTCTACCCTACTACATTGGCCTGGTTATGACCAACAATGAGGATGTGAGTGGCGCCTTTGTTACGCTACGAGTCTTCCGCGTCTTCCGCATCTTCAAGTTCTCACGTCACTCCCAGGGTCTGCGCATTTTGGGCTACACTCTGAAGAGCTGTGCCTCTGAGCTAGGCTTCCTCCTCTTCTCCCTTACTATGGCCATTATCATCTTTGCCACTGTCATGTTCTACGCTGAGAAAGGCTCTGCTTCTAGCAAGTTTACCAGCATCCCAGCCTCCTTCTGGTACACTATTGTCACCATGACCACTCTGGGGTGAGTTTTGCTCTTTTTAATAGATGGGGTTTGGGATATTACTATTTGCAACAGGTCGATTTTACCCACAGAAGAGGAAACTTTAAACATCTCAGGTCTGTGACAGGTTGGTTAATGTAGAATCTGTAAAAAACTGTCTATAGGATATGGGTCTATATGACGGAATCTATTTTAACCAATCTGTCTTTTTTGCAATTCACCATTCTAACAGACGGCCATTATATTCAGCTGCCTGTCAGGCTGGTGATGTCATTAGCCCTTTTGTTTAAACATGAAATAAACTCTCTTTATATAAGCACTGATTTCAGCATTCATCTGGATTCGACTGTAATGTTATTACAGAGGGCTAAATCTGGAATGTAGCAGTGGTGCACAGTGAGTTTGGAGTTAACTTGTTGCCTTTGGGCTGACTTTATTTATTGTCAGTCATCTTCCAATTAATATTATTAGCAGAGTGAAACAAGCCAAAGGCTGTGTTTACACATCTCATACATTAAAACAAGCAGTCGGCACAACTCAATAATTCTTTATGGCACAGTATGTTCACCTTTATGGTCTGTGCCTCTTAAGTGGCTCAGCACAGAAAAGAGAAAAAAGAAGGAAAAAAAGGAGAGAGCAGCAGGAGGAGAGTGAGTGAGAGAGAGAGAGAGAGAGAGAGAGAGACTCCCAGATCCACTCAGTAGGATGATAGGTTTTATGAGAGTGTGCTGGATTAATTAAGATTATTGGTTTATGAGTGAATAATTGAGGTGTTAGGTTTTATGAGTGAGGATATGAGTCATGACAGATTATTGCTGCCTCTGAAATGTTGAAGCTATAAAACACGTAACTGGGTCATCAGCTGTGTGTACATGAGTTTGTGTGTGGGTGTGTGTTTGTGGGTGTTATATATGCAAAGGTGCAGTTTGCCATGTCACAGGCGAGAGATGAAATGCGCTTAAAGGAAAAGTCCACCCTGAGAAATCGTCTAAAAGTTTATCTAGTGATGCGCATAGAGATTCTGACACTAATTTGTTGGTTGGTGATGTATTTTTGTTCTTCTTGTGACAAGTTAGCGGTTACATGCCACACTGCCTCTGAGGGGGCAGCTGCATCTGCCTGATGTCACAACGGCACTTAATAGGAAGAAGGAATGTAAATGTTCTGAAACATTTGAATAGAAATGTGCTGAAAAAAACAAAACAAAACTAAAATCAAGAACTTCATTTATGACTCCATATCCTCCAGTGATCAGAAAGGATGCAGCAACATTTTGGCTCCAGGATGCATTATTGACCTTTTGCATGTGACTTTACAACATCTATCGGCCATGATCCCGCCCATTTCTGGATTGCGAAAGGGACATTAGAGATTGGCCATTGCCAACACCCACATTTAAAACCAGTCATGGTAACACCTTCAACAAGAAAACACATCTACTAACACTAACATTTTAAACAACACTTTGTCTCCTTAGTAGCTGCTTCTAAGTCGTTCTGAACAAGTGAATGTCAATTGCTAGTTTGCTTTTTTATCTGTGTATCAAATCATCGGGTAATCTTTGTTATCTATTGTCGTGACCGATATCATGGCAGTCAAATGTTTGCAAAAGATCAATACAAAGTGTTACAGTGGTATGGTCTACTTGCACACAGGGCTATGACATCATTTCAGCTTTGAAAAAAAAAAAACATTGTATGCAGACACCATTGAGTTTATCGTGCCATTTTTGTGAGATTATTGCCATTATAATGGGTGAACCAAACGCACCAGTGTGGTACATGTAATTAAAATTAGAGTTAAAGCTCGGCAATGAGATCTGTTTTAACAGCAATTAGCAGTCAATGTGGGTAATGCAGGAATTAAAATCAACTCAGAATTTCATTACACAGTAAATATGGGATGCCACTGAAGATCACCTATTGGGTTTAATAACTTACTATCAACTATGTGTGTTACTCTCTCTCTCTCTCTCTCTCTCTCTCTCTCTCTGTGTATCTGGGAGGACGCCACTCTCCTCATCAATAAAGCATACTTTAGGACTGTGTTGTTGTGACTAACAACATGCTCCAGAGCGTCTGCTGACAAATGTTAACCACAAGGACATTTCCAAGCTGTTTGTGAGACTATAATAGAGGGGAAAACAAGATACCAGAAAAATGTCTATTTGGACAAAAACAGATTGTATTCGCCAATTTAGATGGTCACACAGTGCCAAATGGTGGAAGTCATGAGCAGATCCGCTTTAAAGCAAATACGGCAAAGATGAAGACACACTGAATTTAAATGTTGATAGAATTTAAACAAACAAGTTTTGCAGAAACTTGCTCAGCCCCTGCTCACCATCAGGGTCCCTCTCTCAGAAAGGGCTAGGCCGAAAAAACTGAAAAGAACAAAACTGCCCAATAATAAAACAGTCCACAGTGCTGTCTACACACGGCCTTGGTGCTTGATATTCAGCTACCTGAATGATGTTTATGAGTTCCATTTTAGGGCCTGTGAGCAGAATAGTGAGTAAAATATTTGTAAAAATGTAGCTCTGAGCCACTGGCTGCTTTTTCTTGTTACAGTTAAAAACCAGTTTCTTCCATTATCTGTACAAGCGATTTACATTCAGGGCACACACTGTATTTTTGACAGTTGATCAATGCCCGACAAGTACGAGGAGTTAATGAAAGTCGAGAGAGTTAGACTCTGTGATTTATTTATTGTAAATGCACCACTAAGCTCATTTGTGTAGTAGCAGAAGTTCACAGATGCTGCTTTGAAAAGTAGACCAAGAAGCGTATTCAGTGATATCGCAGGCATGTATGGAGATTTTTCTCTTTTTTTCGGAAGCTGAATCACTGATTATAGTGCCTCGATTTAGCACAGTTTTTAGTGTCAGAATACATCTTAAGATCGAGACAGTTTTGTATGCATGCAAGAGTTTGTGTAATTCAGAATTAACTATTTATTTTTATTCTAAATGCAACTGAACTGAATCTGAGCTCGCATGCATGTTGCATGTAATCTGAATAAAAAGCATGCATTTGATTGCAAGTTACTATAACAACGGAGGTGGACGAATTAGTAACATGGGCACCAGGGACAAGCACAGTAATAGTTTTTATTCATTGCCAGGTGGACAAGAAGGTCCAGCAATCAGAAAATGAAAAATAGAACTCAATGCCTATGGCGTCACGGCAGACGAGTCTGGTCCTTTCAGACATCTGACCTTGTTATAACCTTCTAACACTTTTCAGTCACTTACAACATCGAATGCAGTTATCTGGGGTAAGAATAATAATTCCTTAAAGTCCGACAAACATTCAACCACTCGTTTTTTTTTTGTTTCAGCACAAAAAAAGGGATGTCAGATAGACAGATGGACAGACAGAAAGACATCTAAAAACATAGTAATATCTAACATAACGGCATAACAATCTCACTTCTCACATACTTTTGGAAATATGAAATGATTTTGTACATCATAATTCTATATACCTGTATGATAAACATATATAACAAAATGTGTGCTAAAGATAATGCATCAAATCTGGACACCTAACACACAAGTCCCAGGCAAACAAAGACCATTTACGGGAAGCATGATGGCTGTTATGTCATGTTAGTATTAATGGCAATGATCAGTTTGCTCTCAGAAGATAGATGTTTATTTTCATCTGTATTCTGTATTTCATCTGTAGTTTAACTGTAAGGTATCTTTAAAAATATTTTACTGTTTATTATTGTAGAAATAAAACAAAAAAATTAAATCTCATCATGGACACGGAGGCCAGCAAACTGGACAGTTAAAGATTAGAGAAAAAATATTACCCCTACTTTCTCTAGTCTCCAATATATATAGTATACACCAAAAGCCAAGTTTTGACCTTGTGAGAATAGTGTGTGTGTGTGTGTGTCTCATCCTTTTTTTCCACAGTGTGAAGTGTATATCACTTTTCTTCTTAGGATTCTGCGCTCCCTCTCTGCTTCTTTCTTTGTTTCAAACACAGAGCAAGCCCTCATGTCAAGACAAAACACAGAGCCATGACTTCCAGCAAGTGAACACTAAATTAAACATGTGCTCGTGTAAACGATACAAAAGAGAGAAAAACAGAGAGATCGACGAAGCAGGAAAGTGGTACTGATATACCTAATATAGTGTTTAATAAGTATGTCACATGACGTAGCAAATCATTGATATGACTCATTCACTCACTCATCGTCTATACCCATACAGTATGGAGGCAGGGTCTATCCCAGGAGCAGGGTACACCCTGAACAGGGTGCCAATGCATTGAAGGGCACCCACACACACACACACACACACACACACACACACACACACACTATGGGCACTTTGGGAACGTCATTCAACCTAATCTGCATGCTTTTGGACAGTGGGAGGAAACCACAGCACTCAGGAGGAAACTCACCAAGCATGGAGAGAACATGCAAACTAAACATGTTTAGTCTCAATCCAATAGGTTCTTGTTATGTTTGTAAGTTGTTATGTTGTGTTCTGTTTTTGATTTTTTTTTTTCACGATGCAATTTCACCAAGAGTTTAATTCATGTGAGTCGTCCTTCATTTTTTTTCTGACCACATTTCTTCTGTGAAGTTGATGGTTTCGCACTGTCCTTCCAGGTTTTAATAATGCATTGTACAGATTTTAACCCATTTCCAGTAATTAAAAATTTCCCTAGTTGTTTTCTTTGCTTGATGCCAGACAAATAATTTGACATCATGTGACATAATTTGAATCAGTCACATCAATCATTTTGGACAGCTCGTATACAGTATGTTCATGAAGTTAGTCATGGTCTTTCTTTCTGCATTTAATCAGGCCTGAAACCTGGAATTCAATCCAATCAACCTTTTTTAAATCCCTTAAAAAAAAAGCTGATCCTTGAAACGGCTGTCTGTTTTTACTGGTATTAGTTCTGTAAGCACCTCGGTTCTAAGCGCTTCTGTGTAGAATCAGAGAGGATTTGTGATGTTGTAGTTGAAGCAGAAAGTACGAGACAGAGAGAGAGAGAGAGAGAGAGAGAGGTGTTTTTTCCCTGTTGGTAATGAGATGGGTCTGACCTTTAGGCAGGGCTGCACATCCCAGCTGACCTTTAAGAAAAACACAGATCTCTCCTCTGAGCTTCAGCAAGCCTACAAATACTAGAGAGAAGCAGATATAATAGCCTTTTATCCTCCGCTCTCTTTCATATGATGGCATAGAGCACTTTGCTGCTTTTTTATTTATTTATTTATTTACTTACTTATTTCCCTCAGAAACAGGCTGACGGATTGCGGGTTTGTACGCAGTGCGTTAATGCAGCTCTGTTAGTGTCCATAAAGACTGCCACGGGGCAGGAAACGCAGGACTATAGGAAGGGGAGGGAGGTAAAGGGACGGCACAGGGAACTAAAGAAATAAAAGGAGAGAGATAAAATCAGGAGACTGGGATGGGGGTAAAAAAAATAGCTGGTGGAAGGGTAAACGGTAAAGGGTGTGTGTGTGTGTGTGTGTGTGTGTGTGTGTGTGTGTGTGTGTTTCTATATCTTAGTGGAGACCAAATGTATTCACAAGGCTAGGCATTTTTCATAGTTTGTGTTTCCATTGTCCCATTTATGTTTATTTTTTAGTAAAAACTGTAGTTTTTTTTGTTTGTTTTTATAACAAAGCAAGTTATTAAGGCAGTGGCGTTAAAAATATATTTGGCTTATATTTGACAAAGATTCACAAAACTGTGTGACAAATCCTTTCAAAATAATTTAATTGAAAGAATTTCTAAAAGTTTCCAAAATATACACTTAGTCATATGACTATAGATCATTATAATGTTTGAGAAATAAACATAGCTGATTTAAAAAAAATAATAAAAAAAATAAAGAAATGTAAGCAGTAACAGCAAAGAAGTGCTGTAAAGTGACACTAAACAGCAAGTACCAATCAAAGTAGAGTTTACATAGGAGAGCAGTTTTAAAGATGAAGATCAGATTGGCATAAATTAATCTTCGGCTACGGTGGCACACGGTGGCACAGTGACGTAGCATTTAACAATGTTCCCTTTTTTCTAATACAAAGACTTACAGGTTTGGCAAACTGGTGTTTCACATTTGGCCAGAAGTGTATGAGGGAATGTGTGCGTGTGCATTGAGTTGGATTGGCTTCCTATCACGGCTCATGCTCCGAGACCTCTGGGATAGGCTTCAGCCCCCTGACCTTGTATAGGATAAGTGGTATAGACGGTGAGTAATCTTTTGCTCTTCTTCCAGTTTCATGCACAAGCCACAATTCATGGCGTTGATAAAACTTTGATGTTTCTGCTTCAGTTCTAGATCTGTGCCTTTTTTTGAATGTTACGAAATAGATAAGATTAAGATCTTATAAACCTGGATACACTTTTAAGCTACTATAAGTGTTAGATTAAGGTGTAATCACAGCACTAATTAACTGCATTAATAATAATTTCAGTGGAAGGTCCTTACACAGATAGTAAGACCAGTTTCGTGTAAAAAGTGTGTGTGTATGTGATGGATTGATTGAGTCAGTGTTAGTTTTTGAGGGAAAGGTTCAATAGCGATTTGACCTCTGACACGGGATCTGAGATAAGGACCCACAAGCAATTTGACAATCCAGCCACAAATTCGCTATCACAAGCTATTCACTATCTGCAGCTGAAGGATCAGCCTCTTGTCAATACCGATCCAATTGTCTGGAACAAGAACCACAATAAATGCCTTATTATCGCTGTCTTTGGTGTTGGACAGGTCAACTAGGATTTATAGGGCTGGGGTGGGGGGTTAATGGGGCTTCTTTTATGGGTGTCAATAATTTCAAATCAATGCCATTTGAAATATGTGTTTTCTGTGAAATATGTCAGTTCTCAACATGGAAAGGTGGTCGGAACAAGTTTTCTGTATATCTGTTTCTGTCCCAAGGGTTCACTTTAACTAACGATTAAGTGCTTGTGAAATTAAATAAGGACGTGCTTTCATTTATTCTGCCTTCTGTAGAAAAGTCAAGCTCAGAGGAATGAATTTATGCAAAGATTGCGGCAAAGTTGACTAATTTATGTCATTTAAATACTATGACACAGCAAGAGTAAAATGTGTGGGGTAGTATAATAGAAATTCTAACTGTAACATTGCATCAGGCAGAGGCATAGTTAGAGAGGAGAGAGAGAATTCTGGTTTCAGCCCCTTTCACCCACGCTCCCTCTATTACCTTATATATTGACATTATTAATATGGCAATATTGGTTTACGGCACAGTAGATCGTGTCATAGCCCTTAAACTCAGAGCATAGTAGCCTTTTTTTTTTTAAATAAACATACTGCACATAGGGCTCAATTTTAATCCAATTTAATCATCTCCTCAAACATGACTAATGAAAAACATTTAAAAAAATGTCAATAGTCAAAGAATACATAGTCAAACAATTAGCACAGATATACACATAATCACATTTTCTGGTTGTATCAGTTGTTTTTAATCACCATGAATAATAATAATAAGTTTTTTTGAGCGTTCTGCATTTTTTTTTTTATGTCATTCCCTATTGCGATAAAGTTACACATTATAAAAGTAATTACATCTTTTGGTTAACATGATATATATATGAAAACCCAAATGCAGTTTGAAGTCTGAAGCCTCCCTGTTAACACACAACATGTATTGCTAGCACGGATCTGTGCCACTTGGGTTTTAATTAAATACTTGAATGACATCACCACCACTTCTTCTGTTACTTCGAGTAATACTACTTTTATTACTACTACTACTACTAATACAGTACTGTCTAAAATTTTACAAAATGTTTGAGCTCGTCACACATCAGTTTAATTGTATAAATTGTGCAGTGATTGCATTTAGTGTATTTCCTCATGCTGTTTAAAACTTGTTTGTGTTCGTCGAAAGCCAAGTAAAGTGAGTTTTACGTTTTTTTTTTTGCATTTTGCATTTTGTGCAAGAAGCAAGGATAGTTTCAAGAAGGAAAAGGAGCCACTTTCAGTTTTGTTTCAAGGCAGCCGGTGCCATGAGGAATCACAAATTAAGTTTTAAATGAGATTTAATGTCTATTTATTTCATATTTTACTTGATTTACATGTATTGTCTAAACATTTTAATTGTTTTTCATGTTTAACTATATGATTAATATTTTTTTGTGGCTGGAACAGATTAACTGCATTTACATTATTTCTTATGGGAAATTGTGTTTTGCAATGCGAAATTTCACAATATGGAAATCTTTTCTTAAATGAACTTTGTCTACAATCTAAAATTACTCGAAGCTGTTAAAAATCTGTTTCCATTTGCTGGCACTTTCCAGCTGGCAGAGGTGGCATACCAGCTTGACCTGTGTTTTGCCAGCTGGTAGCTGGTCAGACTAAGCAGGATTACTGCTGCTTCTTATTTAAAAAAATGACAAAAAATACATGAAGCCAGTTGATATGTCTGTGTTGTAATTGTGAGAAGTCAATAAGTTGGATAAATGAAATTAAGCATAAAATAAATAAATGAATAAATAAAATGGAATAGTGGTGAATTTGCAGATAGAAGACACTCTATGTTTTTGTAGATTTGTTGACAATGGATTATTGTTGATAAAATTTTAAGGGGGATAATTATATTAATAAGAATGGCTGTACAAATTAACAGTGACCCATTGAGTGTGTATTTTTTACATTGCTATATACCATATGTGTGCCATATACATTGCTGTATGATTGCTATATCAAAAATGATCCACACTGTAATTTCTGTTGGCCTCACTGTCTTATCAGTGCTTTCCGTTTAAGGCTACTGTCTCCCCAGTCATTGCTGTGCATTTCTAAATGTGTTACATCAGTTCATTTGTAACTGCAGTGCGAGCAAAAATGGATGTCCCACTTGTGATTTGCATGAAAGAAGAGCGGAGTGCAGTGATTAGTTTTTTTTTTTTTGTAGTCTGAGAGTGTACCTGGTGCTGAAACTACTCACGGAAGACCATAAACAGAAGCATTTGGATACAGTATCTGCAAACAAAATTTGGATACTTTAAGAAGGGTGAAAGTTCCTTAAAGAGAATTATTCCTGGAGACGAGACCTGGATTTATCACTACGAGCCTGAAAATTAACAGCAGAGTATGGAACGGAAACATTCTCAATTGCTTGACTGTGAAAAAGTAAACCATCAGCAGGAAAATTGATGCTTACAGTTTTCTGGGATTCTCAAGAGCCAGTATTGGAACATTATCAGAAAAAGGCTCAAAAACCAACAGTGCTTGTTATGGCGAGATGCTTATTGAAGAGCTGAAGCCTAAACTTAGAGGACTACTATCCAAGGGCGTTGTGACCTTGCATTACGATGCACATCTGCACACTTCTGCTCTCACTGTCAACACTGTTTTAAAGCATACTCCCTTTAGTCCTGATCTCACCCTCCATCCGACTTTCACCTGTTTGGTCCCCTGAAAGCAGCCCTACAAGGACGAAGAAGTGAAGACAGCGGTGCAGTCATCGGTGCAGCTCAGCCTAAAACTAAAATTTCTAAAGCAAGCAGACTATATCGACAAAGAATGTCAACATCTTTTCTAAAACTTAGTAATTGAAATAAATTCTACACCCAGAGTGTGAACATTTTTTGACTCACCCTCATAGTTTTACAGATGTTAGTATTTATTCATAAATCACCACAGATTTTTACCTAACCTAATTTACCAGTGCAAACTGGCCATCTGGCAGGCTGTGAGATGTTTTTTTTTTGTGTGTTCTACTGGCTGATTGGTATTTCATATCAGTAATGCTGGATTGTTTTCATTAGTGGCACCAAGATCTATTTAATTCAAAACTATTTTCTTTGCAGCATATAACCCACTGAATGCGTCGACACAAAATGCAGGGCCTGCCGCTAGATCCTAGTGTGTGGGGGAGGACTGTGTTAACTAATGTAGGAATTGTGCGCTAAACATACGGGTAGAATTTAAATACCATATGTGTATATATTTGCATGTAAAAAGCATATTAAGCTAGTCAGATTTGCTTATCAGTCTTACTGGGGACACATACTCTGTCTCTCTGTGGCTTTTGTTAACAGTAACAAACACTATTCCTCTGCTTTTCACACTCCTTGCATCGGTCTTGTCGTAACATGTAGTGCTCGTATTTCACTAAACCCTATCACACACAAACACACACATATACTGTATATAAGAATGCAAATATATGCGTAAATGTAGACTCATGAATGGAGCTCTAAAGTCCCTTGGTCCGAGGTTCTGGCCAATGTAAATTGAAGGACCTTTGCCCAAATGTACAGTAGCTCAACAAAAGACCCATGCTTCAAAAAACTGAGAAATGACAACGAGTGGAAGTGGTGTGGATGGCAAGATATGGGGCACGATTAGGGGTCGAGTCGAGGTATACTGTATGAGAGCATGGCGTACCATGGAACTAGGCAGGATGTGGAATGAGAGGATGTGGAGAAAGGGAGTGGTGGAGTATAGAAGGCAGGGTTTGGCGTATCTTGTGGAGTAGACTGGTAGAGTGCAGACGATTAATGTGACTGGGATGACCTGGAGATATTTTGGGTTACAAATGATAACACTGAAGACTGATAGGCTTTGAAATTGTGGTATTTTGAGGGCAGGATGTGTGATGGGACTGGTAGTATGTGAACATGTGACCATAAAGGTGGACATCGAAATTTTGTTTAAAAAATTACGTTTTTAGGTATGTAAGCTATGCATTTTGTGGGATAGACAGGAATTGTGTGATAGAATAAGATGAAGGTGATGCAGAGGAGCCATTGTTAAGTTATGAAGGGCATGGTATATGGTGTGACAAGAAGTTATGAGATATACAGGGAAGCATGTGGGTTAGGGCAGGGTTAGGTCTGAGTACAGTGGGAATTGTGTGAAATATGAAAATGTGGAACAGTATAGTATGGAAGGCAGAGTGTAGAATGAGATGAAAAAGTATCAGGATGTACGTTATGGAGGACAGGGTGAGGGACATGATTGTGTGGATGTCGAAGTCAGGGTTGGAGTAGTGGTGTATGGAATGAGGTGTTGGAATGAAATAATTTGATACCAGGCAGGGTGTATAATAAGGCTAGGTGTAAGCTGAGGCATCAAATGTTGTCATAGTATTTGGAGGATGTGGAAGTGAAGTATGGACGGCAGGGTTAGACAGAGGTGTAGGGTATTAATTAAAAAGTGTAGGATGTGATTGGGTGGATGTAGACTTTAGAATTATTTAGGGCATGGTGTGGGATTGAGTGGTTGTAGAGTGGTTGGGTGTGAAACTCAGGAAGTGGGTTGGGAATGGGTGGATGTAAAGTTGTGGGGTATGGCATGCAGGGGTATGATTTGTGGTATGGAGAGAACGCAACAGGATTGGATGTGGTGAAAGTGGTTTAAGATGTACTGTAAAGATGCGAAAGAGTGTACAGTAGTTGTGGGGTACAGTGTCTCCCTCTTTTCTCCCGCACTGTTAGTGTAGTCATAAAACTGTCTTTGTCTTTCTGTCTCTACCTCAGCATGCCTTTCTAGCTTTGTCTGTGTCACAAAGACAAAGCACCAAAACTTTCTCACTCTTAATGTTGGCTTCCATAAAGGCCCGTCTTTTATATCCTGACATTTTTCAAGAGTCTTTGTTCTCATTCCTCCTACTATGGCTGATCCTGGATCCTTTCATGTTTCCTTTTATTTATTTAAATTGTTTTGTTCTGTGTCAGTGTTTTATGTAGGCCAGGCATGAATAGCTTAAAAGCAATGTTTTTTTGCCAGTTTGATCAGAGTACCTGTCCTCTCAGGCTGTTACTTGTGCAAGAGAAGGAGAGGGGACACACACCTACTGTACATACACACATAAAGAGGGAGAGAGTCACATACTGTATACACAGTCATAACCACCAACTGTATCATCATAAAGTTGCATAATTCTATAAAGGTTATTTCACAGAACATTAGTAATATCGTCAGATTGCTAATTTTATGTCAGCCATGAAAATAAGTAAATGCTGGTTTGATTTTATTTAATCTATATTATTATGATTATTATTTGAACATGACTAATATAAGGATATGGATATCTCTGACACTTCCTTATGAATTAAAATCATCTTTCAAACATTTTAATCTCTTCAGAATAAATTAGATGTGGTGACTAATTATATAAAACATCAGAGAATGACACATTCATAGCTACTATACATATTTAATACATATTTTATATACAAAATTAATCATTATACATAATTAATATTCTAAAGTACTACATATTTTATACATCTGCTTTTTCTTTTTTGGAAAGAAATGAGAATGTGATTCGGATTAGATAATAGTTTGTCTTCGTTATCACTTCTTTGTTGAGACACCCATTAAAAAAAAAAGAAAAAAAAAGGCAGATATGTGTGTGTGTGTGTGTGTGTGTGTGTGTGTGTGTGTGTGTGTGTGTGTGTTTCTGTTTTCATTGACATTGAGGTCAGAGTTAATGATGATGGCTGGATCGTGTTGTGGTTTGTTTATACATAATGCGCCTTGGTTTGTGCAGATGGTAATGGACTTGTTTTATTTCCCTGTAGAAAAAAAGACAGGAGCCAAATTCCTCATCTGGTGTCTTATCACTGAGTTACAGCAGAGCCCGTCCATCCTGCGATGGCGTTCTTCCTACTTTCATTCCATATCTATTGCCTCCTCTTATTGTCTTATCTCTCAGACTCATCCTTCATATACACTTTCAGGCTCTTGGCTGTGAGCACCAAACACAACTTTATTCCAGTGAAATATAGGATGGCTCAAAAGTCTAGATCCATAAGCACTATTCCTTATATGAAATTCAATATTTTTCTTTACATTTTGGACGCAATATGGCTTTGAAACTAACAAGAAGATCGAATACAACCTGACCTAACACCTGCTGACTTTTTCCTTTCCTCTGAAGTCAGTAATCTTTCAGAATCGACCTACACTAAAGGAAGAAATCATCTCTACACGCAACAACTTCAGTCCTGATAAATTAAGAAATATTCAGCGTCCTTGTTTTCAGCATATACAGTACAGAAGTGCCATAACCATGAGCATTTGCAGTTATTTATACTTTAAAGAAATGTGCGCCTATAGATCCTGACTTTAAGGTAAATGCACTTGCACCTACTACAAATTCTGCATGTGGCAACAATAGACCTGTTCAAAAATCTCAACACTAAAGCAGAGGTTATGTTCCTAATTAATTCCCAAGAGTAATGACTTTACCTTGTACACAATAACGCCATAAAAAATGTTCCAGTTTTCTTTGGACTACAGTGCCTGTAAATTCTCTTACTATTTTCAGCAACTAGATAGGAAACAGTTTATATATGGTCATGTAATGTATGCTCCATGGACATGGCCAACAAACAAGCAGTACTATAACACCTAGAAGATTCAATTCAATTTTATTTATGCAGCACTTTTAACAATGGTCAGAGCTCAAAGCTGCTTTACAGAATCAAAAATAAAATTAGGGAAATAAGTATGAAATGATATGTGTATATCATTGTTATCAGATTGTCCCTGATGAGCAAGCTACTGTAAGGGCGACAGTGGCAAAGAAAAACCCCCTGCAATGGCAATCCGAAGAACCCTTGAGAGGAACCAGACTCAACAGGGAACCCCTCATTATTTGGCTGATAACCTGATCAGCACTACCTTGAATGCAATGTTAATTAATGTATTTTATACACTGATTAGCTATAGGAATAACTCAACTTGACTAATATTATGCAGGTCTCCCTTTTGTGACCAAAACAGCTCTGACTCATCAAGACATCGACTATACAAGACAAGGTGTGGTGTAGACTCTGGCACCAAGATTTTATCAGCAGATGCTTTAAGTCATGTAAACTGCAAGCTGGGACCTCTTTGGTTCGGACATTTTTGTCCAGCACTTCTAACAAATGATCCATTTGACTGATATCTGGGGGATTTGGAGTTAATGTCATTAAACCGTTTTGCCACTTCCCTCTAACTATACTGTACCTGAACGTTTCTTGCAGCATGGTAAGATGCATGATCCTGCTGAAAGAGGTCACTGCCATAAGGGAATACTGCTGCCATTAAAATGGTGCACTTGGTCTGCAGCATCGTTTGGGGAGGAGGCACATGTTAAAGTAGCATCCACATAAAAGTCAGGTTTCCCAGTGGGACGTTTCCCAGAGCACCACACTGCATCTGCTGACCTGCCTTTTTTCCTACTGTTTAGTGCACCAGTTCTCCACTTGATTTAAAAGGAAAACTTGATTCATCAGACCAGGCCACCTTCTCCCATCGCTCCACTGTCCACTTCCAATGGGACATTCAACGTCTCGACAGGTGCAATTGGAATGAGATAATAACAGTTGTTCAACTTTCAAGATTTTTAAAGTTAAGGGTGATTAATTTGTGTATATGAGGGAAATTATTTGAATGCATAAAAATTTGCCTACTAACTGCAGTTACAATTTAAAAATATTTGTACTTGTAGTATTGGGTATACTGCTCTGAGCAACACAAATTTACCCTTGTTGTTGAATAGTGAGAAATGCACTGCAAAAAACTAACTGTGGCTAAATGGCCAATCTTTAGGAGATCTAGCGGTATGTTTAATTCACTATGCAAGTCCGACTTAATGCCCTGAATTAAACATTTATGCAAAGGAAAATACCCAGAAGTGTTTTGGTTTAAAATAGTAAACAATTCAAAAGCGTTCATATTTCTGTTTGCTTCCCCCTCCCCCCTAATTTCATATTAATTTCAGGGCTAAAATAAATGTGCAATCTTGAATAATCCGCATTTGTATCAGCAATTACTGGATAGCTAGTAGCAAGAAAGAAAGATTATAGCTTGCTGGTAGTGCCTGATGTACTGATGATATGGATCAGTATGTGCTTCTTAAAAATAGCAAGGGAAGTGTCAGCTGAAACAAATCTGCAGGATGTTCCCACAAATGAAAAACATTTTGTTTTAATAATTTTGAATTTCATTTCATAATCCAGAGAACACTTGTTATCTACAGTAGAATATAGTCTGGAGTTCACTGGGTTCACCCCAAAAATGTACAGTGGTGGACTTTTTTAATGAATGAATATATATACACTTAAGGGGAAAAAATAGTATGATGTATATTATATGAATATAATATAAAAAACTATTATCATAATATTATTACATTTGTCAATATATAACGTATAGCAAAACAGATTTTTTTACAATTTTTCTTTTCCTGGAGAGTGTACACATTTTTTGGCCGACTATATATATATATGTGTGTGTGTGTGTGTGTGTGTGTGCCTGGCAGAAAACAGAGATCATTTCTAGCATTGCATGTAATGCAGTCGATTCCATAAATGTATATACAGTACATCAAGGTATCCTATTTATTTTGTTCAGATTTCTTAATCATAGAGAGAGATATTGCAGAATATTTGGGGCCTCTTTCAAGTGAATCACCCTATATATATTTTTTATTATTATTATATTTAATTAATTATATTTTTTTATCTTATTATTTTATTAATTTTTTTCATTTCCTATAGTATTTACAATGTGCTTGGACATACATCTAATATTTTAATTGTTGAGCAGTTTATAAGAAAGAGAAACAGTGTGTTACCGCACGAGCACATGTGTGTGGGAGTGTGTTAGGGGAGTGGGGTGGGGGTTTCGAGGCTGAAGCTGTGAACATAAATGTCAGCTTGTTGATGGAGTAAACTGGCTTTTAGACCCTCCTCTGCCTCTTGACAAGAATCTTATAAGTGACCTTTCCCCATATAGAAATGCATCTCATCACATGCAACTGTGCTTTATAGTTGTTGTTTTCTATTCCTTTTTTTAATTAGCCTAAGTGCCACAGCCTATATTCATTCCTACACCATACACTCTAAGACTGGCCCATAGATTAGTAGCCTATGAACATGTAAATTATTTCTACAGTTTGCCATGGAAGATGTCATCTAGATGTTAATGCAAATAGTTTAAAAGAGGAAAAAGTTAAAGTTGAGATTGTGAATACTATTTGTATTTTTCATAAAATAAACATGTGACTCATTATAATATGGCAAGGCATTTAAGCAATATTGAAGCCCAAGTGTAAAAAATATTTCAGTTGTGCTAATATTCAGTACAACATCACAATCTTGAGTTTGATATTGCTTTTATTCAGATAATGATTTGTTTGTTTATTTAACCCGTTTTTTGTCTCCACCAACACATATCCTTCTGCAAATGGTGAAATGACGGATAGTCAGCGACCGACAGTTAGTGAAATTCAGCTTTTGCATAGTCTCAGCTAACTATTCTATAAATGTTATATATCATAATCCCTTTTCCACACATCATGTAAATCCACGTTATGCGTACAGTTAAATCTGTTATACTCTATATCAGAACACATGCTTCTTGTCCAATCAAATTACTTGGTCTGAATAAACAAACAAAAAAAAAACTGTTATATTTAATTTTCAATTCAATTTTATTTGTATAGCGCTTTTAACAATTGTCATTTTCGCAAAGCAGCTTTCCTCAATCAAAAGAATTTATGGAAGTTTGTATGAAATGTGAATGTGTATTAATCAAAATGATCAGATTGTCCCTGCAGGCTGAGGGCCTGGGGACAAGGAAAAACTCCCTGAGATGGCAATAGGAAAAAACCTTGAGAGGAACCAGACTCAACAGGGAACCCATCCTCATTTGGATGATAACGGATAGCAGGGATTGAAGTGCAGTTATACGGTGTGTTAGGAAGCTGGAAGCGCAATATAACAGTTGATGTTTTTAAGTTAATATGGAGTCCAGTTTGTTTTTGGAGGCTCAGGTGGACTGGAGGAAATTCCAGTCCTGAACTATTGAGGAAACTTATATAATGATCTATATCAAGCATTAACCTACGGTTGTGTTGTCATGATAGAAATCCATGAAATATCACTTTAAAATAATAGCACCAGCTCTTCTGTTATTGAATCCATTTTTCCATCATTGTCAGAATGTCATTTTTTAGCTGTCATTCCACATTTACACACAGCATTTGTGACAAGCATTTACTGACCACAACATAAGTAGTGTAATAAATTTAAAATAAAAAAAAGACCCAATTTTTAAAGAACATGCTTATTTTTTAAAAGCGACACAAAGTGATACTCATCAGACAGATCTCGCAGTGAGTAACTCCTGTGGGATTTTTATATACTGTAGAGTAAGAAACAGTATATGATAATGATTACATGGTGTGTTATGTTCAGCCGCTACACTGGCCCTCTGCCTACTTGTTTCCTGTCTCATTATCTCGAATTGACTCTTTTAAAGCAGCACTTATGGCAATTTTACTACAAATCAGCCTGCTTCTTGGTTTGATATATAAAGGACAGTTGGATGTGAGGATGTGAGGATGCATATGAAATACATAATGTGAGTATAGTGCAGTAGTTCTTGATATCTTTTTCAAAATGTTTAGGAAAGAGGTCTGATTTAAGGATTTCATACTGAATCATGTTTATGTCTCTTCTCTACTGTCTTATAGTATGTGTATCTGTGTCTGGTTTAGATTTCCTATACTTTTACAGTATTTAGGCATTTTGCTCTAAGGTAACTCTAAGGTTCCTGACTCTGGAAACCTTCACAGGACGAACATAAACGCTAGAGACATAGGAAAAGAAAGAAAGAGTTTGCAATGCCGCCATTTTTTCTGTCTTTGCACTTACATTTCCAACATTTTTGGAGACAGTAAAAAGCGACTCTCAATCCATGATGAACTAGGGATGCGTTCGTATATATTTTTTTGCTTTGTGCTAAATTATTAACATAGTATTAAAAACGGTGCCACTGTGGCATAGTAGTTAGCCCTGTCGCCTGTCACCTCCAGGGTCCTGGTTCGATTCCTGCCTCAGGTCTGTGTGCATGGAGTTTGCATGTTCTCCCTGTGCTTGGTACCCACATCTTTTCAAGGTGCACATGCAGATTAGGTTGATTGGTATTCCCAAATTGCCCATAGTGTGTGAATAAGTGTATGTGTGTGTGCCTTGAGATGGTTTAGCATCCCGTCCAGGGTATACCCTGAAAATCTTCCTCAAATCTTTGGAGTCATGGAGCATTTAACACATCAATGCTTATATTTCTTAACTTTAAATAGTGTTCATGTATTATTAGGGTTGTTCTTAAAAATACTAGCCAGCTGATTTTAAATACAATGCATTTGCCAACTTTGTTGGTTTCCTTGGATTCAGTAGAGTTGCAATAGGGAATGGTGGGTTTCACGTCTGATGAGGCTTTCCGTACCACTCTGAGTACAGTATTGCGTTGGAATCCTACATTTTCAAGGACGGATAGTTACCGCATCATTTTTATAATTATTTCTTTCACTCACCTAAGATTGTTTAGAAGTGTTTACTTGTCTAGCCATTGTTTGCTGCAGTGTTAGATCCTGCTGTGTGCTGCTGGCGAGGTACTCTTCGTGTTCAGGCTTTATGTATAACATCCTTTATCAGGCTTTTATTGTATTGTAGAAAGATCCTCTTGTTGCTGCAGTTTCTCCTCTTGCTATAGTTTCTCATTAACGTACACTAGACTGATGTCGCATAACCCCCGTTTCACATGTCATAGGCTCTGTTCACACTGCAGGCAAAGGTGGCCCAAATATGATTTTATGAGACTCAGATACTGTGTGAGCAGCACAAATCATATGGAATCTTTGTCAATTTTGATTCTCTTTTTACAGCAAGCTTGAATGCATAATGTGACATATTTTTCATTGGCGCATATGGGTCCGTTTAGGGGCGTGATCTGTTCTGTATATTCTCGTGTATATAGCTCATGTTGAAAGCCTAATATGAATAGCCTAACAAAAAATTGAACTTGTTCATTAAATCAGATATGAGCCACTTTTGCATGCAGTGTAAACAAGTGTGAGCAAATGATTGATGTCAGTCTGATACCTCCATTAGGTTCAGTGTCCATGCAACACTATGTCAAAAGCCCTGTGTGTAAATGATATGAGCCAAAGAATCAGTATAGTACAGTGGTGGGATTTATTGCGCAAACCATTTCATTGTAATTGAAGAAAGTGTTCTCTTTGAGAAGTGAGACTGACAGGCACAGAGGGAGGAGAGGGAGAGAACATGAGACACATGCAGTGCAAAAAGGAAATGCATTTAATCACATTTCTAATTAATAGTAGCTTATAATAGAAAGATATTTGCATGCGTAAGTCTAGTTTGGCTTCCATTCAATCGGAGTTGCTTCTGAACTTTTCAGATTACACAGATGATTTTTAAAAAAACTTAACTAGGAATAAACCAGGTATAAGGCGATCTTACTATATAGTTTTACATAGTTATATAGTTTAATTATAAAGCCATGGTCATATAATAATTCCTATTCAAATTCATTTGAATAAAGCTGAACAGAGGGTTTGTCTGTTTAGAAGTAGGAAATAGATTTTTTTTCTGGGCAGTGCACAATATTAGTTGACTTTACTCCAAACTAGTGAACTAGAACAAGAAGGAACAGGAACAGGAAACAATCCCACAGCGATGCAACTGGCAAGACAGTGATGGGGTGGGACATCTTTGATGGAAAAAAAATGCTTGAATGCATTTTTTCTCATACATACTATAAATCATGAATAGAAATTTTGTTATATATTTAATCATATAGTATGTGAGAAATGGAAAAAAAATCACTAAACAAAACTGTGAATTGTACATGTAGGAACCAAAAAATATCGGCACCCGATAAAACTACAAGCATTTTATTCATATTCATAATGTCAAAGCTCAGAATCCATATCCAGTTTCATAAAATTTCAGCCGCAGCTCTGCTTAACAACCGTGCTTTAGCAATAATTGATGAAGTTGGAGTTTGTACAGACCAGTATCTTTCTATAATACAATATTAATGCATCAACTGACTCCTGTTGGTGCTGCAACATGGATGTGGTTCAAATACTCAACTTGTAAATATTGATATTACAAATAAAGTATATTAAAAATGTGCAGTTTCTATACTATAGACAATAACACTGGTGCGAACATAAGTTCATGTTTCACTCATACCCATATCTTTACCCTTTTATATAATGTATACTTTTTAGTATAATTACACTTTGAGCAGAAGATCTTCACTCATCTTTTACACCAGTATCCAGGATCGGGGGGGGGGGGGGGGGG
>JAAGKR010002424.1:76968-94526 GCA_011419295.1 Clarias macrocephalus
GGCCTGGAGCCTATACACTTAGGGCACGAGGCGGGGTTCACCCTAAGGGTGCCAATCTATTGCAGGGCACACACTCGCACACTCATACAGACAATTTAGGAACACAAATCAGCCTAATCTGTAAGTCTTTTGACTGTGGGAGGAAACCAGAGTACCCACCAAGCACAGGGAGAACATGCAAACTCCATGCATACTGAACAGTCCCAAGGTGGGAATCAAACCCGGGACTTGGAGGTGCAGGGAGACAGTGCTAACCACTAAGACACCGTGCCATCCAGATTCTGCAGAACTTTGATCGAACTTTGTAGATTTGTAGATTTCATACTAAAATTTTTAAATTTCACACTTGTCCATTTTCCCTTTTTAGGTCATGAACTGTTATATAAGCATTTCACTGCATGTCACACCGTGTATGTTTATTACAGACTCACTCATCATCTATACCGCTTTATCCTGTATTTAGAGTCGACGGGGACCTGGAGCCTATCCCAGGGGACTTAGGGCACAAAACAGGGTACACCCTCGACTGGGGTGCCAGTCCATTGCAGGGCACACACATACACACACACACACACACACACACACACACACACACACATACTCATTTACACACTATAGGCAATTTGGGAACACCAATTAGTCTAATCTGCATGTCTTTGGCTTGTGGGAGGAAACCCGAGTACCCGGAGGAAACCCACCAAGCACGGGGAGAACATGCAAACTACATGCACACAGAGATGGGACTCGAACCCGGACCCTGGATGTGCAAGTTGACAGTCCTAACCACTGCACCACCGTGCCGCCTTGTGTATGGTTACGTGTGTACATAACAAATAAAAAAAAAAATTTTTTTGGACTATTACTGCATAGCCTACTTATAATTTCTTAATAAGCTTTAAATCCTGTAAAAAAGGAATTGTAGTTGTAGTCAAAC
The DNA here is from genome assembly GCA_011419295.1 of Clarias macrocephalus. Taxonomy (NCBI): domain Eukaryota; kingdom Metazoa; phylum Chordata; class Actinopteri; order Siluriformes; family Clariidae; genus Clarias; species Clarias macrocephalus. The sequence continues at coordinate 77,903 of JAAGKR010002424.1, forward strand.
GTTGCACAGAAGTCTCGTCTCTGGGGCAACATTCCCACAATTAATTAATAATTTAAACGACTGTTTGAGACGACATTTGCCCTGCATATGAATCCGAGCTTTGATCAAAGACTTTGCGAACCTGCGAGCTTTGCATACATTTCTTATGAGCAGTCATTACTTAAGATCAAAACAAACATGGAATCATGTTTATGCCCTGCCACAAAACAGTGAGCAAGTTCTTATAGCAATGAGATGAAGTGCTGTGTTCTTGCTTTGCATTGTCAAGCATTGACTTTATTTCTCTTTTTACTCCTTTTTCTCTCTGTATCTATAAAACTATGAGGTTGAGCTACTGCATGTTGAGCTAAATGACAAAAAGATCATCTGTCATACCTACTGTACTGTAGGTACAATGATTAATTCACCTTGTAAAATCATTCTACCAACAGCTGGGTTATGTATGGGGATGATGTATGTAGTGGAGGTAGTGGGATTCAGAATGAGTAGCTTGCACTATAGTAACAGCATTAAGGTGATGCATATTGAAACATGCACATTTGAAATGTATGATATGTTGAAATATGCATATTGAAACATGCATATTGCAACATATTGTACATTTCATACAGTTTTTATGCATAAGGAATAGTGTTTCTGGTTGTTGCACATACTTGGATGTCAGGTAGGAGGCTGCGCATAAAGAAAAAAACAGCTAGTGATTTGTATTCATCATGCCTTTTGTGATTGCTGAAAGGAGCAAAATAGTCTGATTATTGTATAGTGTGAACCTGGCATTAGAAAGTATTCCTGCATACCTGCATCCCTATTATGCTTGTTTTTTTTTTCTTTTTTCTTTTTGCAAGTACAGATAAATTTAAACATTCAAAATTCTGCTCATGACACACCAATGTTGAATCTGTTCCCACACCCAGTGTAAGCTTCTTTTTATTACCTTCAAAGCCCTTCATGGTCAAAGCCCTTCTGAGCCCCAGCCTCACCTCCCATCTCGCACCCTGAGGTCCTTTCCTTGCAGGAACCCACTGCAGACTTGCATGCTGTGTTTTAGATGAAGGTGCTTTAGTGCCATTGCCCCCAAACTGTGCAAACTGTCTCAATCTGTATGTGACTGCATTTCTAAAGTTCCCTTCAAATGTCTTGATATCATAGCATTATCCTCCTTTGGCTGACCAATAGGCATGCCACATAATGTCAAACTGCCTAATCAGGAAATGGTTTTGTGTACCCAGTGAATGTGCATTGCAGTCTGTAAACTAAAGCCAGCTGCAAAAGTCCTTTGTTTTTTTTTAGAGCCTCTCGGTAAGACTCTAAGATTAACTTATAATATACACAGCATTTAGTGTGTTTACTCACCTCCTGAGAGTTTGCATTAGAGGTATTAGTCGCTCATAGCAACAACTCAATTACTTAATCAGGATTGAGTTCACTGTTCTTTGGCAGATTTAATAAAATTATTTGTTTTAATGTGAACCGAAAGGAGTGAACCCCAGGGGGATTTACAGATTGTTTGGTTAATAACTGATTCTGATCTTTTATCAGATATTCCTAGTGACTCCGCACAGACAAATACCAAAGCTCACTTATGCCTATTACTGATAAGTTAGATTATCTTTATCCCATTTGTACCAATTTGTTGAATCCCACTGAATAGCTCTCCGCTATCACATGGAGAGGGTAAAGTCGAGCACACCATTTCTCTGAGACAATACAAGTCATCTTTTAATATTGTGTCATAGAGCAGCTGCACCGCAGCCACCTACAAAACCCTCTCCCAAATACAATCATGAGCTCACATGACTGGTCAGTGTCATCCTCACTGACAGGGGATTAACTCCTGGACACAGATGGCTCTGGCATCAGAAGGATCTAAAGTTTTGTTTGTATACTACAGACGTTACTCTGTTTCAGAAGGGTCAACTTATCGTCCTGCACCAACGACTAAGGAGATTGCTGAAACTACTGAAATTGGGTTAAGAATGGTCCCTTATTAAAACTTGGAAGAAAAGTGCTGAAACATCATCTCTTAGGATCTCTGTGTTCGGAAAAATCAGTTGAATTATCATGATTACAGATCACTAAAATCTTTTGTCTCCTTAGCTTCTAGTCTTCGTACTAACTATAGTAGCTAAACGATATCTAATATATAGCTGAATCCCAAATCTGTACACCCTATAAACTGGAGTGCACTAGCTTTGCATTTTCCACAATTTGGGATTCAACCCCAGAACCATAGAAATTAGCTCATTTTCTAGGCAGAATAAGTGGAAAAACATACAAGATCTACAGGACTATCTACGATATCCATGGTTTATTTTTCCTCACCTTTGGCCTTGCAATCTCGTTCCAACGACGCGATCACAGCCATGCTGATATTCAGTACAACAGCACTTCTTCTGGTGTGACATTGCTTAAAAATACTGACTATATACTGACTTTCACCTAAATATGACTAGTACTTCAGAATTTGCGGACAGTCTTCAGTCAATAGATCTTCATGAGCCTGAAACGACAAATGACAAAGAAATTAAACATTTTCAAAAACCTTTTCCAGAGCAGGTTGAGCTCATGAAGTATTAAAGTTACTTTGGTGGAAAGTTGTGACCAGGTGAACAGTTTGCTCAAGACAAAACAATATTTTTTTTGTTTTTGTTTTTTCATGCTTCGAATTTCATTCATCCTTATCACAGGCACAACCATTACATTAATCAGAAGAACAAATATATTTCTCATGCAGAGCTGTCCATTTCTCCTGCATCACAGGCAAACTAACACCGGAAAAGCTCGGTTGCAGCTGTTACAAATATCTGTTCCCATCATCACAATAAAACCTAAGGAGTAAAACACGTACTGTACTGTAACAGCTGCAGATGATGACAGATGATCAGGTCTGTGATTAGTATACTGGTGATGCTGAATGCTGAGTGGTTGGAATAGACGAGAGGGGAAACGAGGTTGTTTAAGGCTTTTGAAGTGGTGGCTTAAGGCCTTTGCACAGTACTGTAAATTCAGCGATTTTCAGTTCAATGTGAATGATCGAAAGGTTATCGCTGCAGGGTTGTGACTGCTCCCGTTTCACCTTGATGTTTCTCTGATAGCCCTCATTACACCTGCTGCTGGTTTTATCACCTTCCAGTCTGCTGTGAGGTTACTGAAGTGGGTGTGCTGATGCGCACTGAAATTGATGATAAAGGACAAGAAGCTCAAAGTGTGCTCCACTAGATGAATAGAGTGGAAATCTGATTAGGCTTAGAAATTCCGATGCCAATCATTATCTCATAGTCTTCCATTCAGCATGTTGCCAGCATTTAAAGCAAAAAGTGCTTCTCTTTTTCTCTTTTTCCTCATACTATAGGGATTAGGGTGATACGTTTGTGTGGTTATATGCTGGCGCTCTTTCTCTGTTTCTTCTGATTGTAGATGGGCTGACCATTTTTGGAAAAGGAGCACTGTGTTCTCTCTGTTTGCTTGCGATAAAGCATGTCAGTTTCCATCCCTGCTCCTGCTCTCTATATCACTGGAGCCACTGCGGTATGAGCTGAGCCTTACCTGCTTTAGGACATGCATATGTGTCAAAGCTTTAAACGCCCTCACATTTTTTTTTCTATGTTTTTCTTTAATGTAGATGCGTTCATGCTAGATTATCTGGCATTGCCTAAACATGGTTCCCTCTAGGCTTGGCTTATCAAAGCAGTCATACACAAAGAAACACTTTTCAGAATATGTCACATTTGTATTCATAGTAAAGCTATAAGCAATTCAACAACACCAGTACAAATGCATGGACACCGACGAAGGAAAAAAAAAAACGGTTTTGAACTACCTCTGATACAAATATATAAAAGTAGAGGAGCAAGCATATAAAAGCAAAGCAAGCCATGCACCAGGATTCACAAAACAGGAAGCAGCGTGCTGTGTCGAGCTTTTTAACATGTTTAATGTGACTTCATTTAAGCATTTAGAGCGATAAAAAAATATATTTTTTGTATCTTATTAGAGCATCTTTCATCATTTTGTTTTGGTTAGGGCTATGAAATTAATCGCATTTTATTCGTGTTTACAGTTTGTTGCTTCCCCAATTAATTAAACATAATTAAATGCAACAATGGTGATTACAGATAATAAGATAAAAATGCTGACAAATGTTAGACTTTTTTTTTAGCATAATTGTCTCTGATGCATTAAATTATAATTACGGTTAAGTATGATTCTCCTTGGCGGTACAGTGGCTTAGTAGTTAGCGCTGTCGCCTTGCACCTTCAGGGTCTGGGTTCGATTCCAATCTCTGTGTGCAAGGAGTTTGCATGTTCTCCATGTGCTCCAGTTTCCTCCCACAGTTCAAAAACATGCAGATTGGATGAATTGGCATTCCCAAATTGCCCGTGGTGTGTGAATATTGGATGGTCATAAAATGTAAATAAATGCAATGGTAATCACCATTGGCCTCCACGGGCCCTAGTTGGACTACAGAGGTTCCTGCATTGCTACTAACTGATTGGTTAGTAGGTTGTCTTTGAAAGTACTGCAGCTCTAGCAGTAGTTTATGTGTGCTTGTTCTAATATGCCTGTGTTTTATTCTGTATTTCATGTAAAGATTAGCGTTCCTATAGTAGCCATACTGTACATGTGTTGACCAGGGCTTATCTTTAAAACGATCCACGACATACTCTTTTGATATGATATTACAGACAATTGGTGCATTAAAAACGAAAACCATAAAGTTTGGTCATCTGTCCAAATGGTGATTCATATGCCTATGGGCTGAAAACATCTGCAAGTTGTATGGGTTACCCGGTGTGACGGTAGCACAGCTGAGAGGACTACATTAAAGGTGTTGTAAAACAGCAGGGGTCTAGATGTGGACTCATCAAGTTTTCTTTGGCCTGAACCAAGAGCTTGAGAAACTACTACAGTTGATAAGCTCATGATGGTAATAATGGCTACAGTTTAAGGGCTCCAGATTTCTAAACATGAATATGTTGCAACTTACTGTATAGTACATTTATGTAAGTTATTTAGCTGACAGCAGCTTATTGGACAAGAGACAAGGGGAGAGTTTTTACCGACTTCTGTCGATTTTTTTTCCCCCATCTGGTCTGGAGTACCAAATTACACAATTGTCATAATACATAATGTTTAACGATGAAGGTACAGAAGTGTGCATTTATTCCGTCCACATTTAATGTATGTTTCTCATCTATTCATGAGCCCAGTAAAATAAGCACTTCAAAATGTTCTATTTAATTATTTTTGGGTCTCTAGTGAAGATGTACAAACAAATAGCACGTGTCTCTAATGTGACCTCATATAAGAAGATACTCTACCTTGGCTCCTCAGCTCTGCTCAGGAGTAGCTTATTTACATAGATGCTAAAATCGCACGGTCGGAAGAGATGTAAAACAGGTAGTGTGATCTATGAAAGTGCGTTATTTGAGGGTTATTTAAGCTGGAGAATTAACAGAAATACTTTGGATGACCTGTGAGGCCTGTGATAAAGGAATAGTAAAATATGGGACCTTTAAAAGGTCACCTTTCAGTCATGTTAGTCTCTTATCTAGAGCTTTTGGAAGCAAGGCCATGTATGTACTGTAACTGGACCTTTACAATTTTTAATTGAATACCATATCGAATGAGTTGGTGTTCTGCATGATCACAACACTCAAAAATTTTCTGTGAGCCGGTGTGTTTTGGCAGCTTCTGACTGCACTGCAGTAAGTAGAGTCTAGCGAGGCAGTAAGGAGATCAAAAAATATAACAGTGATACATATACAATTTGGCAACTATTGCATTTTGTTCAAAGCTGTGAAGTATTTGTGTAATGGGCCAAAGAAGACAAATCAACACATACTTTTTAGTTTTTGGGATTAATATCAGTATACTTCTACAAATTAACTGTGAACTAGAGGAATTATGAATTATACTTAAGCATAAATATTTCTTAATGTTTTATACAGTTATAGTTTGTAGAACATTTACATATGTAAAGATAAAATAATTTTTTGATTGTTGAAGATCCTAGGTTCTACTTTCAGACTTGATTTTATGTAAGTCAATCCCATAAAGTACAAAATTGTTAATTACATCTAAAAATAAACATCCTAGTAAGTAATATAGCATGTAAACAGTCTATTTTCTCCACAGAGGAATATTGGAATCTTTTTTTTTTTTTTTTTTTTTTACAGCTGTGAATATAGTAGACTTGTTTGGGCATGTGTGATGATTGCATAAATATTCCCAATCCTTGAACTTTTCTACATTATGTAGTGTTATAAGAAGGAATCGAAATTGGTTTAATTGGGGGTTTGAGCTTATAGAGAATATTTCTAATATTCAAATTGCATACAGTAAGTATTCAGCCTTGGAGCAATGCTTTGTGAAACTACCACTTCCTGCAATTGCAGCTGCTAGTCTTCTGGGACTTTTCTCTTTCAGGTTTGCACATCTGGATCCCGATCATTCATTCATTCATTCAACCAATTATTTATTTATTTGCTTATTGATTGATTGATTCATTCATTCATTCATTCATTCATTTTTATTTCTCATTCGTCTTGGCAAAATTGCTCAGACTCTGTCAGATTACATGGAGACTATTGGTGAATATCATTTTTCAAGTCTAGCCAGATTCGTGGTTTTGAACCACTCCAATTGTACAGGACTCTAGGGGCATAATTATCAACAGCTGTCAGCTCAGTTTTACAGAAGTGGTGAAAATAAAAGCATCAACATGCCTGTCATGGTTTTCCACTACCAGGTTAAAGAGCAAACTCTACTTTTTTTTTTTTAGTAAAAGCTTATATATAGCTACAGATAAATTAATCTGAAATCAGTATAACTTTTTTGGTCGCACTATTTAGGAAAGCAACAATTTAGTTGTCTATGGTTTATCAAATACAAATCCACAGTGCAATGCTGTTTGTTCTGTCTGTGACAGCAAAGCAAACAATATTCTTTTTATTTAAAATGCACAGTCATGTTTGCCATAATGTTCCCACATACTGTACTATTGCACAAACGCATGCACATAGCTTTATTTTCAAGTATTATTCTTAGACGTCCTCTGAACCACCGATGGTCATGCATGATATGATCTCAGAACAACTAGTTTTAGTTCCTTTTTGACCTTCAATAGTTCACTACATCGACAAAGCTCTCAGATCAGAGAGGAAGCCTTCTCCAATCAGACTTCCTCTCTGATCTGATCCAAAGCATCAGAAAAGCATTTAATGGCTTCCACAAACCCACTGCCTCATGATTGGCCAGTAAATAATGTGTGAATAAACAGCTGGTGGGAACATGACCCTCTGTGTGTCTCTCCTCCACAAGCACATTTAGCACATCTTTTTGTTTTTTCAATTTTTTGACTCATTGTTTCTGATATCATCTTATAAGAGATGAGAAGCAATTATCATAAATGTTAAGGAGTAGAAAATACCATTTTCATGGCTTAAAATCCATTAACATTTTTTTTTATCTCAGATGATCATAAAATATTAAAATGGAGTGTACAGTACAGTATATCCAATTTTACAAGACCTGTTTCCTCTTTAAGGCAATGCACTGGTTCTATTTGTGGTCATTGTTGTTTTTATTAAATCAGTGTTTAGTATTTGTGCTACACTAGGTAGCACTGACTCCTTGTACTGTACCTTCAGGGTCCGGGTTCAATTCCCGCTTCTGCTCTGTGTGCATCCTCCGGGTATTCCGGTTTTCTCTCTAGTCCAGTGATTATTCCTATTGCCGTTCCCAAATTGTCCCGTAGTGTGTGAATGAGCACATGAGTTTGTGTATGTGTGTGTGCCCTGCAATGGATTGGCCCCCCATCCAGGGTGTACCCTGCCTCCTGGGATAGGCTCTAGGCCCCCTGTGACCCAGGGTAAAGCGGTATACGATGAGTGAGTGAGTGAGTAAGAGAGCGTCTTTAGTATTTACATGAACTAACTAAACAGCTAACTATATTTTCTACATGATTGAAAATGTATTCAAAACCCTGAATAAAATAGAAATCAAATCTTTCACCTGGACTGAGGATCAAACAACAGCCACATTAGCACTCCAGTATGATACCACACATGCTTGACTCATGTTGATGTAATACTATAGTTATAATTCCTGTCAGTTCCAGCATTCCTGTCAGATTTCATAATGTTATTGGTACTACTGCATGGATTGATCTCACTCACGCTGCATAATTTAAGTTCATAATTAGAAATGTGTTTAAATTATAGGGAGTGAAAATATAGGTAATTTTTTACTTCTTAGAAAAACCAAATATTGCATTTTTTTCTCAGTGTAACTTGCACACAGAAGTATAATTCTTAATATGGAACACATTGGGGGAAAAGGTCTTTACAAGTTTAATAGCTTCACATAGTGATGTTATGTAATAATCTGTGAATTTTGTTATTGCATAATATACATTTAATACATTTTTAAATAAATACATATCATCAGAACAGGGATGTCAAACCGAAATTCTGTGAGCTCTCCAAGGGCTTGTCCATACCAGGCATCACTAAACAGTGGACCGAGCGACTTCTATCTGGACCCGGATTCCTTTCTGATATATGAGAATAATAAGTTTAACAGTAACCTAGCGCTTTTTTCCCTCGAGGTGGACGAGGTTATTAATCCAATAGTTTATAAGCAGAGAGTCTATCAACCGCAGGTAAATAGAGTGAGCGGAAGAAACAGAAACGAATGTTCAACAGGCCATGGGTTACAAGAAAAGAAAAGTCGACTAAGCCCGAACCTTCAAAGATGAATGGACTTATTGACTTGTGTTCATTCTTCCTGCAGGAAGTTTAAAACCAGTTTCTCTCATACATTCTGAAACCGCGGTGAGAATATAAAATGTGTAGCGCCACCATGAGACGAAACACGTGTTGTTTGAGCAAACATATCTGGAGCGGTACGAGCTGAACGCATATAAACTACCCAAACTAAGAGCACAGACTAACGAGAGTTTTTTTTTTTTTTTTTACATTCATTTACAGTCCAGTCCAGCTGTGTATAAATTAACATTCACTAAAGATTTATTAAAGATTGTTATTTGCATCCATACAAATAAAAATAGTCGTCAAAAAGGTCATCAAAATTTCAATTGTTCACTTTTAACAGTTAAACAGTTTAGCTTATTTTTATAGACTTACAAGGCTTGCATATACTGTACTGTATAGAGCATAAGCTTGAAATTCGGACCTCGGCTCAAAGAACATTTTGTGGACCGGACCTTTAAATTCAAATTCAGCTTCAAATTTTATTTGTCACTTAGATAGTATGATATAAAGTGAAATGATTGTACAACCTAAAATGTAAAAAAAAAAAAGAAAAAATACAAGAATATAAAGTATGAAACAAAAGAAAAAAAATGATACAATATGGAAATATCTTCAAACTTTAGCTGTAAAGATTTACAATGATGTACAAATAATAAAATAACATTGAATTGAATTGAAATGGCATTTGGATATTGAAAGGCATGTCCAGTCATGAGCAAGACAAATCTCTTTAAACTTTAATTCAGTCCCCCTGGTTTATATTGTTGAGTAACACCAATAGCCTAGGTTGTGTTGTACAGTATATGTCATATGGGATGTTAATTTTTTTAAAATTAATTCATATTTATTTTCTAACATATTACAGTAGGTGATGACATCAATTATTCCGTTGTGAATGTATATCTGCATTCCATGCCTGCATTAAGTTTCATCTCACTTTCTTAGAGCAGATGATCAATGCTAAGAACACACACATGCTTGTTCTACTCATCTCTGTTATTCTTTCCCTCTTTTATTTTTTCCCACTATACTGGATGATACATTTCGGTATTTAGAGTCAATAATGGAATCACACTAAAGGCCAGCGTTGATGTGTTTCTGAATCATTCCTAGACACGGCAGATACAGTATGCAGTGTTTTAAACCAGCACTCCATCTCTATATGGTGCAAGCCTATTTTGACTGTACAAAGGCGGGTGTTGAACGCAGACTGCTATATGGATCTGCTGTCGATTCTGGATAGTGTGAAATGTTGAGTAGCAGCGTACCATGGATGACTTCACTATTATTATTTCTGTACGTTTACATATGACACATGTGCATTGGGCTTCATTCAAAGGCTGGAGCACTCATGATGCTTTAAAGCAGCAGCAGGGTCTTTAGCTGTCTATCAAAGCACTGCAGATGAAACATTAAACAGACATAAGGACAATAGCTCCTTTACCCCACAGTGCTTTAATCAAATGAAAGCTGTATGACTGGGGCCACACTCTGAGATACACACCCATACACACAGTGACACACTTACTGAGTTTTGCTGCCTAACCGCCTGTGCGATAGATCTGATAAAGATGTACTCTGTGTTGACAAGCTTGACCCTCTTTCCATTTCCACGCATGCATTATTCACACAGCACAAGACGGTGTCAAGCATGCAGAAAGGGGATTGGCTCACAGGGCGTGTGAGAAAGACTGTTCTGAAAACTGCCTTCAACTCCCAAAAGTACAGAGTCCATGGCCATTGATTAACTTGTAATTATCTGGTTCTTTTCATCACTCAGCAGACTAGTGCTGATTTCATTTGCAGGATTTCAAATGAAAATGCAAATTATCGAGGGCAAAACCTTTAAATGGCAAAACATTGGTTTTCATTGTGCGCTGCTGTATTCATAACATCCCGTGGGTAACACTTCATCTTAGAAAAGATCTGAAAGTCTTTGCACACCCCAGGACCGCATTATTTGTCCATCTTTTAAATTGGCTTTTCTCCATGTATACATATTGCTTAAGAATACATTATTTAAAACCGGGTCGAATCCAATTTTGAGCTGCTTGATTTATTTTTTTTAATCTGAAATAAAGTTATACCCATGAAACCCTATTATTCTGATGCCATATAAAGTAGAATGGACAGAGTTTAAATCAAATCAAAGCATGCACATGTCCTGTAGGGCACATGGGTGGCAAGGGGTATGTATCAAGGTACTAGAAACCATGCTTGGCAGCACATTGGCACCACAAGGAAGACAAATAAGGGATAAACATACTAACAAATGCAATACTATGACAATAATATGGGATTTCGGCAAAATTACATACAGCATTGTGTATATTTGTGAACTGAAAAGAACGAAACACAAGCGCTGCAGCAACGTATTTAAAAAAAAAACAATGTTAATCTGCATTTGCTTTCAAATTGATCAACTCAAGTCTGTATATCCATTGAATTATTTATCAAATATTTGAATGTATGTGTAAGATGCTGTACTGTATGTTCTATTCTACTATGTAGTGAACATCCACGACAAGATGGGATTTAACCCACCTGTATGACGAGTGTGGATTTCAAGTAACCTTTTCTGATTCGAGTGTTTAAAAATGAGAAAGTCAGATGCTGTACTGTATTTTTGCTAAAGGAGTACATGATAGTGGATCATCTGATCCGCTCGTTTGATTTGGCACAGGTTGTAGGCCAGATGCCCTTTCTGAAGCAACCCTCCCCATTTATCCGGGCCCAAGTGACTTGCACACCAGTGACAGGCGTTTTCCACTGGGTAATCCAACCACTTTTCTACAGTGAGATACTCCACCTGTACTAACTGGGTGTAATTATTACAAGAATATCGCTAGGATTTTATCCCACAGGATTCCATGATATCATTTTTTATAGACTGCATCTGGAAAGATTACAATCATGCGTGAAAGTTAGTGCCCCCTATTTTAATTCTATGTTTTTTCATATAAATATAATACTGCTTCTCTGATCATACCAGGTCTTAGTATTAGGCAAATACAACCTCAGATTAACAACGTAAAACTTTTTACCCCAAAAAGTAAGCCAAAAAGACAATGCTACTGTAAGTACGCTCTTGATTAATTGATCTTCCAGTTCCAGACCTCTATGAAAGCAAAATTTTTGACAGTTTGCTGATCTGGAGCATCCAGGCGTGTGTTAACATAATGTTATGAAATTTTGGGTGACAACCATGCATTGATTATGAAGACACTTCAGTCTTTGTGATATGTGCGTAGACTGCATATTGCATACAAATGCTTCAATATTTCTACATCAGTATTACTGACACGAACACTGTATGTTTCACACCAGAACAGAGCATACTATTTGAACTTTAGTTCTATACTATAGTTATTTAATCAGCCAATCATGGGGCAGCGGTGCGATGTACAGGCCAGCAGCTATAAAAAAATGTTCACCCTCATCAGAATGGGGTAATCATACAATCTTAGTGATTTGGACCATGGCATGATTGTTGGTGCCAGAAGCACTGATTGGAGTAATTCTATCACATAGTGAACATTTATGACAAGATGTGATTTAACCTACCTGTTTCATGGCTAAATTTAACCAGCCTGGTGGTCAGTTTTTATTGATTGCACATTCCTCCAGTAAGAGCAGAGTGTGAAGATTTAATTAGCAGAGTAATAGCAAAGTTTTGCTCAAAATATTGCAATGCACACAACAATACGCGTGACATATCAGAGTTCAAAAGAGGATAAATTGTTGGTGCATATCTCGCTGGCGCAGCAAGTCTTTGTGATGTATCAAGAGCCACGGTATCCAGGGTGATGTAAGCATACCACCAAGAAGGACGAACCACATCCAACAGGAGTAACTGTGGACACAAGAGGAGGCTGTCTGAAAGGGATGTTGGGGTGCTAACCATCCAAAATACATAAAACCACAGCTGTCCAACTCACTGCAGAATTAAATGTGCACCTCAAATCTCCTGTTTCCATCCAAACTGATTGTCGGGAGCTCCACAGGGTCAATGTACATGGCCAGGTCCCTAACCTCTAGTCACTCATGCCAGTGCCAAATGTTGGTTTCAATGGTGCCAGCAGCGGAAATCTTGGGCTGTGGACAATGTGAAACATGTATTGTTCTCTAATGAGTCCATCTTCACTGTCTTTCCCCCATCCGAGAGAGTTACGGTGTGGAGAAGCCTCAAAGAAGCCAGGCTGTTGCATGCCCAGAGTGAAGCATGGGGGTGGATCAGTGATGGTTTGGGCTCCAATATCATGGCATTCCCTAGGCCCAATACTTGTGCTAGATGGGCGTGTCACTGCCAAGGACTACCGAACCATTCTGGAGGACCACATGCACCCAATGGTTCAAACATTGTATCCTGAAGATGGTGCCGTGTATCAGGATGATAATGCACCAATACACACAGCAACAGGTGACAGAGTGGTTTGATGAACATAAAAGTGAAGTCATACATCTCCAATGGCCTGCCCAATGGTCACCAGATCTGAATATTATTGAGCCACTTAGGGGTGTTTTGGAGAAGCGAGTCAGGAAATGTTTTCCTCCACCAGCATCACAGCACACTTCAGGAAAATTATATTACATTATGTTAATTATTAATTATTATTATTATGTAAATACAATATAAAAAATATAATCACAATATTATCATATTTATCAATACATAATATATAGCAATAAATCCTTTATTTGTATATATACAGAGTATATATACAGTACAGTATGTGTGTGTGTGTGTGTGTGTGTGTGTGTGTGTGTGTGTGTGTTTCTCCTAACTCAGAACACAAGTTCTGTGGAATGTAATGACTTGTTGATGAGAAAGGTCAACAGAGAAGGGCCAGTCTGGGTCAAGCTGACAGAAAGGCTACAACAATCTCAAAATGCACAACACGTCAACCATTTAGGTGGAAGTGATACAACAGCAGAAAATCACGTTCCATTTCTGTCGCTTAAGAGCATGAGAAGTGGACATTTGAAGACTGGATTAGTGGCCAATACAGTCTGGTCTGAGGAGTGTTGATTTCTGCTGAGCCACACAGATGGTAGGATTCGAATTTGGGCATGAATTCAGCCATGGACTCACCCTGCCTTGTGTCAACAGCCCGGGATGGTGGAGGTTGCTGGAAATGTGTTCTTGGAATATGTTAGGTCCATTAATTCCAAACAATCATTACTTGAATACAACAGTCTATTTATGCACTGTTGCTGAACACGTGCTTTCCTTCAAGGCTGCAATTTACTCGTCTTCCAGGACAATAATGCACCAAAATCACAATGCACACGTCATCGCAAAAGGCTTGACGATGCGTGACGATAAGTTCACGGTTCTTCACTGGCCTTCACATTCACTGCTTTTTATGCTTTTCCTTGCTTTATGCTCTATGAATACATCGAGCGGTTCAGCAGGTAATGTTTGTTCTGTTGGTGGCAGTGTGAAATGATTGGCTCGGTAATACTAAAACGCATCCGAGTAAGTTTAGCACCACTCTTCACACCCAGTCCGTAGGGTGTCAACAAGTCTTGTTATCAGGAAATCAATAAAAGGTGCGTATGACAAGGTGTTAGGGATATGCGCAAATGTTACGATTCAAGGTCAAAGAAGTGTGAGCCGTGCTAAAGGATAGAGATGAAGAACAGGAGCGAAGGAGTTCTAAGTCTTTTGTGAGGCAGGTGCGTGCCGTTTAGTCTAATACAGAGTTACTACAGCTATACAGCTGATATCACTGCAAATCAAACTTACAATTACACCCACAATTACACATAGATTCACAGCCGATCTAAAAATACCCCCGACTCACACTCCTCCCACTCACCTCTCCTTTACAAACACTCGAACTCACACTTGCATAATCACACTCTGTAAGAGTACAGCCACACTTCTCTTACAATGAGCACCTGTTTTATGGTGTGTCTGCGTGTGTCTGTGTGTGTGTATGAGACACAGAGAGAGAGAGAGAGAGAGAGAGAGGGAGTGTTGAATGCTGCTGTTGATGAGCTCTGCAGGGTTAAGTGTGTTAAGAGTGAAAGAAGCTCACAGTTCTGAGAGACTCTCATCTAACATCCATTACTAGTGCTCACACTCAATTACTATTACGCTCTTGTGTGTGTGTGTGTGTGTGTGTGTGTGTGTGTGTGTGTGTGTGTGTGTGTGTGTGTGTGTGTGTGTGTGTGCGCGTGTGTGTGTGCATGTGCGTGAATATATTTGCATATGTGAACATATTTTATTGAGGTTTTGTTTGTATGTGTGTGTGTGTGTGTGTGTGTGTTTGTGTGTGTGTGTGTATGCAATCCAATCCATCAGGGTCAAATCAACACAGGTTTATTTATCATTTGCACAGTATGTCAAAATAAAGACGCACACACACACACACACACACGCATCTATGCACACACACACACACACAGACACACAGGCACACAGACATGCACACACACATGTCTGCACATACACGCACACACACACACACACACTTGCACTTAAACAAATGATCATATTAGAATAAAAAAAAGGATGATCAACAAGTGACCAGGGGTTTAGTCAAATGTAGATGCAACCAGTGGTAGCATTCAGCATTGTGTGTGTGAGTGGGTGTGTGTGTGTGAGTGTGTGCGCGCGTGTGTGTGTGTGTGTGTGTGTGTGTGTGTGTGTGTGTGTGTGTGTGTGTGTGTGTGTGTGTGTTTGTGAGAGAGAGAGAGATTGAGTGAGTGGAAAAGAGAAAACAACTTACAGACACCCTGGCTAAAGGGACAGCTACTTAACACAAGGATCTCGCCTGCCTCCATTAGACAAACACATAAATGAGAACTGAGATCCAAAAATGCTCTTATCTCCCTCTCTCTCTCCCTCTCTCTCTCTCTCTCTCTCTCTCTCTCTCTCTCTCTTACACCTCTGCCCATAAGTCAGTTGTAAATAAGCGAGAAATGCCCCCTTCCTATGGAACAGTTGCTAGTTTGAGGTTCCTATTGGATTTAACTCACACACACACAATATTAATCCGTGTAGCAAAACGAATGCTTTTTGCCGCATGCCACCGAGCGCACTCAGCTGCCATATGATGATGAATAAGTGACAGTTAAAAAAGAAACGTGTCAAAATGAAAAGCACGCGTTAACTCTCACCCTCCCATCTTGTTAGATGCTTCTCAATAGAGGACAACGTGTGTGTGTGTGTGTGTGTGTGTGTGTGTGTGTGTGTGTGTGTGTGTGTGTGTGTGTGTGTGTGTGTGTGTGTGTGAGAGTGGGATTTGGCTGTGAGTAAATGCTGAGAAAATGAGTTATAATTAATCCGTTAATACCAGGAGCGTCGAGAAGGTCAGATGGTACACAATAAACACTTTCAATTAGATGTTTGTGAAATGCAAGGTTAATACAATGTTAGATATCTCTTAGCCTCCGTCAAGTAGGCTGAGCTACACAGCATGAGGTGTAGGTTTTTATTTTTATTTTTATTTTTTTTTTTTTAGACATGTGCAGTGCATATTTAGAAAATGCCCCAAGAAAGAGGCGGGGACTTGCCCCTTAATAAAACTAATGCACTGCCACAATTTATAGAAAGACGTGAGAACAGGAGTCTCTTAACCATGACTTGGAAACAAGATCAATAGGTCAAAGAAACAAGGTTGTAAGTGATTCAGTTCAATTCAGTTTTATGTATATAGTGCTTTTATGAGTGGTCACTGTCGCTATACAGAATTAAAAAAATATATGGAAATGAGTTTGAAAAGTGTATAAATCATTATTCATAATCAGTTTGAACAAACTCAAGGAGATGGTGGCAAGGAAACACTTACCGTGATGGGATATGAAGAAACCTTGACTCAACAGAGAACACATCCTCA
>JAAGKR010002425.1:0-94505 GCA_011419295.1 Clarias macrocephalus
GTATCAGTGTGTATCAGTGTGCATCAGTGTGTATAGCAGTGTGTATCAGTGTGTATCAGTGTGTATCAGTGTGTATAGCAGTGTGTATCAGTGTGTATCAGTGTGTATCAGTGTGTATCAGTGTGTATCAGTGTGTATCAGTGTGTATCAGTGTGTATCAGTGTGTATCAGTGTGTATAGCAGTGTGTATCAGTGTGTATCAGTGTGTATCAGTGTGTATAGCAGTGTGTATCAGTGTGTATCAGTGTGTATCAGTGTGTATCAGTGTGTATCAGTGTGTATAGCAGTGTGTATCAGTGTGTATAGCAGTGTGTATCAGTGTGCATCAGTGTGTATAGCAGTGTGTATCAGTGTGTATCAGTGTGTATCAGTGTGTATAGCAGTGTGTATCAGTGTGTATAGCAGTGTGTATCAGTGTGCATCAGTGTGTATAGCAGTGTGTATCAGTGTGTATCAGTGTGTATCAGTGTGTATAGCAGTGTGTATCAGTGTGTATAGCAGTGTGTATCAGTGTGTATCAGTGTGTAGGCTGCAGTCCAGTGATCACAGTCAGTGCAGATTTGAAGAGGGATTTCGTGGCATTCGGTCTGCACTAAGAGCAGATGGCTGCTCTCTCACCTTCACCCTCAGCCTGTGTCTGGTATTTAACACCAAACGTTGTATGTGTGCTGTTCAGGAGTGTGGTGGTAATTGATGTACATGGCATGAGGAGCTGACACATTTCATGGCCATTACATAACATTCCATGTATTAAATGTAGATAAAGATATAAGTATGGCATATCTTTTTTTTCTTTAATCAAAGAAATACTGTAATTACTGTATTGGACACTAATTACAAAACTCTGCTGTTGCTGGACCACAATCAAGTTCACTAAGAGTAACTCAGATTTCTCTCGGGCTGCATTACACCACCCTGTCATTGATTCTTTTCCTGTAGCAGCACTTCCCAAAGTGATGGAATGCTTTTATTACACAGTAATTTGCTAAATTGATGGCTTTCATTATTTGTTAGTTACATTAGGAGCTCAAAGCTTCGGAGCAAAAACTAAAGAAAAAGAAGAAAACATTAGACATCGTCGATCAGCTGCGTTTAGACTGAAAAGGGGAATAAAATCGTGTTTTTTTTATTTTTATTTACATAGCTTTATTTCTCGTATGTGAGAGAAAGAATGTTTGAGCAGGAAATATGAATACAGAGACGATTAGTGGGCGGTGCAGATGCTCTTTCGCTTGTGTTTGACAGACAGACAGACAGAGAGAGAGAGAGAGAGAGAGAGAGAGAGAAGTGCTGATATGATAAGGTGGCGATTTGTTTTGTAAAGCATCCCAGACCTCCTGCCCTCGGTCTGTGCCCTGCACGATGCCTATTGTGTGACAGATTACTAACTGCATTCATTATTCACACACACACACACAATCACACTCTCACACATTCACATGATGAGTTGGTCCAGTGAGAGCATGGTGAGGCTTCACACACTCCTTTACACACGCTGAGAGCTGCTTTTTTGCCAATCATGTTAATCAAGAGCTCTTGTTTTATTTCTTGCCGTTTACAGCATTTTGTGTGTGTGTGTGTGTGTGTGTGTGTGTGTGAATGAATGGAGAAAGAATACATTATCACAAACAAGTAATTTAATGTGTTTAAAAATGCACAGAGTCCATTTGTGACTTTGGGACGGTTTGTAGCTCCTTCTCGAATGTTAGCGTTTACAGTAAGTCCTTACGGATCTTAAATCATCGTAGAAGAGTAAAAAGCTTTTCATAAAAATCTTTTCACAAAACCCAAAACAAAATAACAAATTAAAAAACAAAATAACAAATGAAAAATCAAAATAACAAATTAAAAAACAAAATAACAAATGAAAAAACAAAATAACAAAATCTAAACCAAAATAACAAATAAAAAAAAAAATTAAATAACAAAACCGAAAACAGAATAGCAAATTCGAAAAACAATATGACAAAATCAAAACAAAATCACAAAACCAAAAACAATACAACAAATGAGAAAACACAACAACAATTCAGTCAAACCGGAAAAGGTAGGTACAGTTCTTGAATTAAATTCTTAGCGCTGATTGGAAGAGACGTCCGTCACTCAAAACATACAGGCAGTACTGTCAAGTGAAGTCTAATTTATTTTTAAAGCACATTTAACACAATTTAGTTGACCAAAGTGATGTAAAATCCTAAAATACTGAAATGAATCCTTAAATGAGAATACATCTAAATGTCCGCCGTACTGCGGTACTTCCTGTATATTTTAAGCAACAGATGTCTCGTCCAATCAGCGGTAAGAATCAACAAGCTGAAAACAGGTAGGTGTGGCTTGCGAATGACATTCTTACCACTGATTGGACAAGACATCTGCCAGTCAAGATTAGCGGTAAGATATAATTCGCAGCCCAACGTAAGCATGTTTATTATTACCGCTGATTGGACGAAACATCTGTCACTCAACATATACAGGAAGTACTGCAGTCTCACGGACATTGAGATGTATTTTCTTTTAAGGATTTTTTTTAATTATTATTATTTTACATCACTTTCAACTAAGTTGAGTTGAATTTGTTTGAAAAATAAATTAGACTTCACTTGACAGTACTGCCTGTATGTTTTGAGTGACGGACGTCTCTTCCAATCAGCGCTAAGAATTTAATTCAAGAACTGTACCTACCTTTTCCGGTTTGACTGAATTGTTGTTGTGTTTTCTCATTTGTTGTATTGTTTTTGGTTTTGTTATTTTGTTTTGATTTTGTTATATTGTTTTCGAATTTGCTATTCTGTTTTCTGTTTTGTTATTTTATTTTTTAATTTATTATTTTGGTTTAGGTTTTGTTATTTTGTTTTTTAATTTGCTATTTTGTTTTGGGTTTTGTTTTTATTATTTTTCTAATTTGTTATTTTGGTTTAGGTTTTGTTATTTTGTTTTTTAATTAGTTATTTTGTTTTGGGTTTTGTTTTTATTATTTTTCTAATTTGTTATTTTGGTTTAGGTTTTGTTATTTTGTTTTTTCATTTGTTATTTTGATTTTGTTATTTTGTTTTTTTATTTGCTATTTTGATT
The DNA here is from genome assembly GCA_011419295.1 of Clarias macrocephalus. Lineage (NCBI taxonomy): Eukaryota > Metazoa > Chordata > Actinopteri > Siluriformes > Clariidae > Clarias > Clarias macrocephalus. Next base: position 3,073 of record JAAGKR010002425.1, read on the forward strand.
TTGGTTTTGTTATTTTGTTTTGCACTTCTCGGCCACCGTAAAAATGAGATAAAATGTGATATTTTGATGATTACAGCTTAATTTTATGTATTCTCTAACTGTCTCCCTAATGACTCCCACGAGACGGCTGCTTAGACCGTTATGGCTCATGAGAGGAAGATTCGGCAAAGGATTTCGTGGGTCAAGGCGTTCTTTGTTTGTTCTGCACGCCTACAGTGTTTCCTGGAGAACCTCTGGAGTATAATTCTCAGTTGAGAAAATGATATCAAAGACTATCTGTGGTTAAAGTCACCTAATAGAAAACATTCAGATTCTCCATATTTGTGAAGGCTACTAAAACAGCGTTGTGGAGAAATCCCCTTTTTTTGTACCGTCAGTTTTGCTGCAGTTTCAGTGCAACACAAAACTTTTTACTTGGAACATCTAAGGGCGGAAATCAGTGTCGTCAATGAACATTTATATAAATATGCATGTGAAGTCCATCACACACACACACACACACACACACACATATAGGTCATCTATGCTGTGCCGTTTATTTGTGTTTCATGAGGATTTGGCCGCTTTGTAGGTGCATTACAGTTCACATAGATTGGCTCTGATGAGTGACGTGTATAGCCACGCCCATCTTCATGGGGAAAAGTGTTGTATTCGTCCCAAAAAGCGGTGTATGCTGTGAGTTGATCTGGCACAAAACTGCTCATAACGTCCCTTCTACTCAACATTTTGATTTCATTTATGGCACTGATTTAACTTTAGGCAAATACCGGAGGACTGCCAACGTTTCATTAAATTCTGTCAAGCCAGTTTTGTGTGATGCTGTGACAGACAGACAGAGAGACATTTTCTGGACAGACTGGTTTCAGCTCCTCCAATGCATGAAACCTTTCTTTTATATACTGTATATATATTAGGAAGAATACGTTAAAGGGAAAAATTCACTTTTTGGTTATTTTTATAAAATGAAATAAAAACATGAGGAAAAAAAAACATTCCCTGATTTTTGTTCTTTATCCATCTTTATATTGGGCGGAGCTTAAACAAGGAGAAGGAGAAGAAATGGAGTGAAAGAGAAGGAGTGAAATAATCACTTTGTTGAATATATACATGCATGTTGAACAAAGTAATCCATTTCCTTCTCCAAATGCACCATTCCAGGACTCGTCTTATATCAGTCTGGGAAAAATCTCGTTGGCTTTTTTTAAACTTCGCCCCAATACAAAAATGGATACAGAAAAAAAAAGGAGATGTTTTTTTTTTTCCCTCATGATATTATTTTATTTAATAAAAATGACTAAAAACTGATTTTTTTCCCCTTTATTGTATTTTCCCTAAACATTTGCACCACATTACCGAGCTTTTCCATGTGAACACTAAACCCGATTCCAATGAATTTAAATCACATGAATTTAAAGCTCTTAAGTCTGTCGGTCTGTTCAGAGACGTTTTCACAGGGTCAAATTACAGACACATAAACAGCGATGTGCCATCTGGCCTGATGGATGGAGACCTTAAAAGTGTGGAGAGTGAAGTATAAGTGGCTGGGATGCTGGAAATATTGCTCAAACTGTAATAGAATCGCTTCGGTCCGATTTGGTCCCATGGGTGTCTTGTGCTTAAATCTTTATTTTTAGTGTGTAATTATTGTAGTTTTACATTTGTTAAATAGTTTATTGTTTAAGAGATGGGATGAAGTTCTTGTCCATCAGATCTCAAAAACAGATGTACAGATGTGATGGACAGAGATCAGGGTAAGAGTGGTTGGAGTATTCTGTTAAGTCTGACTAGGCTGGGTTTAGATTTTATCAGTATTTTTAGTCTTTTAGGATTATTACTTGTCACGGCGTACAATGAGTAATAATATCTTGGCAGAATTCTATGCAATCAGTGTGATAATGTTTACTCTCCACAGAGCTGTGAGTCATACTGTACTGTATGTACACTGTCGATTTGATGCAGTTTTTGGACATTGCAGTTTACGATCCGTTTGAATATTACTGTTATATCATGTCATATACAAACCAATAATCTTTTTTTTTTTTTTTTTCTCCTCCTGCCTATCTTCCATGCCACACTCCAGTCCAGTAGGTGGCGGTATTGCACCAACCGCCTATAAACGTAAAACAAGAACATTTGTGTTTGCAGGAGACGCGAGCTATTTGTATTTTCTGCGAAATCTGTGCTGGACCTTTAAGGAATTTGGCGATCTTAGATCATTTTTTTAATTAATTAAAATAATCAAAATAATTTTTATTTTTATTTATCAAAATTGTATGTATTTATGAAATTTATCAAAATAATTTGAACAGCTCTAGTTCTCCATGTATAAATACAAGATTCAATTCAATTCAGTTTTATTTACATAGCGCTTTTAACGATGGTCATTGTTACACAATCATAACGATCAGATCGTCCCTGATGAGATTCGACAGGAGGAAACCTTGAGAGGAACCAGACTCAACAAGGAACCCATCCGCGTCTGGGTGATAACGGACAGCAGGGATCGTTGGAAGATGAAGATCCTCTGATGATACAGTAGATCTGCGATTCAATTAAATCACTGCCTCCTTCATACACACTCATCAAACATCAGATATTTATTTCTGATCATCATCATGTTCAGTTTACAGTTTGCCATTAGCGTTTCCATATTTTCTAGCAGTCTTGTGACTTTGGCCTGCTGTAGCACTACGCCATGCATTTATTGGCAGCTTTTAGACCAACATCACAGCAGCACACACGAGATGAGAAAAAACTTCCAAAACTTCATCAGTCATCAGCTGTTTTTGGTGGCAGTGACACTAAATCAGCTGTTGATGAGAACATCGCATTACGCAATCTAAAAGCGCTAATCACAACTCGCGCCTGAGGTCTTGTTTGCGAGAGCGAAATAATGCAGAAAATCCTAGCGCGCGAAGTCGGCTTCACACGCAGTTCAGGAGGAAAGATGACAGTCTTGTTTGCTTGACGAGTTTGCTGGAGCGTGTGATTTGCTTCGCCTGTTGCTTATTTGCAAAGACCTCGAATGCAGAGTTTCTCCTAATGAGGAAACCTGCTTGTCTTAGGAAACTTACACCATAAAGGAAATCCAAGCTCAGATGTTTTTCATGATTATATTCTGCATAAGGTTCCAAAAAATATATATATATATAAATATATAAATATATATATATAAATATATATATATAAATATATATATATAAATATATATATATAAATATATATATATATAAATATATATATAAATATATAAATATATATATGTTTTTTTATATATATATATATATATATTTTTTCAGTTTTTTCAGGCAGTGTTTCTCCATTTTTTTTTTCTTTGTTGCTTTAATCACACCTAATTCACACACCTGATAAACGGCATGATTACGAGCTGGCGGATTGGATCAGGTGAGAAAGAAAACCGTGAACTGATGCAGATCAATGTTGAAGTCCAAAGTCAAATGCCAGGATTTGTGGTTTCTCTGTAATAATGTTGGATCTGCACATGTTTTTGTGTTTGTTGAACAATATTTCAGTTTGCGTTATCGCGAATGAATAAACCGATACTGATTATTTGACTTGGATTAATACTAAATGGAAAATACATCGTGGTCCACCATCTGGCGATCCAGCGCTCTGTTTACCCAGCGGTGTACCAACAGGGATCGGTTCCAGGGCCACGGGCCAAATTGAGCTTCAGAAACACCCGGAAGCTGGCAAACGTCTGTTTCCTGATGCGTGCTGCATGCCAGGACGCACTGAATCACAAACTTCTTACATGGATAAGATTGCAATGAAAATACAGTTTGTAGTTCCTTTAATGTAAATACTTGTTTCATGGATGCATCCAAAACATCAAATACACTTGCAAATCTTTTTTTTTATCACAGTGAAGTCAGATTTTAATTCTTAGCTCTTATTTGCACCATAAAAAGGTATAAAGTTGGGCTCCTGAGTGGCATAACGGAAATGTGTTAACCTGATCACCCGGAGATCACAACCGTCACCAAGAGCGAGGAGTCTGGGGAGAACATTGGCCATGTTGCTTATATATGGATAAACTAGTGTATAATAAGCATCGGTGACCGTTAAAGAGTTTGTAGAAAGAGTTAAAAGGTTAAAACTGAAAATAATCTGCTGATCTTTAATGTAATCAGTGATATTATTATTTCTGTCTAACTTCTTAATACACAGAAATCACATTCTGTAAGGTCGAGTATCCGACGCCTTGTTTACACTAAGTTGTACTTCTTTGGTGGTCAGACAAATACACTCGCTGAATATAAAATATAGTAGGAAGTGGAAATATATAAAAATGTAAAGGTCCCTTTCTGTGTGAGGGATTCAATCTTTTGAACCAGCACAAAAGTGTGGAATGTTGTGTGTGTGTGTGTGTGTGTGTGTGTGTGTTTTAAAAGCACCCTTTTATTGTTTCCTCTTTAAACATTCCTGATATTTGATATTATTTATTGGTTGGTGATAATGTAACGGTCAGGTCTGTTTCGCAGGAAAGGAAGCAACAGGCCAGTACTGTACATAATGAACGGATTCCTGATATGAAATAAGACTTTGGCAAATCTCCAGTTCGCTAACTTAATTAACGGGGACAGAGAGACGACTAGTTCCCGAGAGAGAGCGAGAGAGCGAGAGACGTCCCTAAGCACGGTGCAGTGACTCTGCTCTAGAAAACAGCCTTGCAGTTTCTTAATGAGGTCTGAGTCAGCCAATTACTGTACTGTACTGTACATCTCGCTCCTAAACCTCCTGTACTTTCTCTCTTTCCTTTGAAATGTTTGTATGAAAGTGGCTAAAGATTTTGGCCAAACGGGTATTTAAAGATCTGTAGGCTTCTTGCTGCGGCTTGGCGAATGAAGCATCATAAGGACAGCTGAAGGAAGAAAGCAGAAACACAACCTGGGAGGTTCTCGCTCGATAACTGCTCTGCGAGAGCCGCTGTTCGTCACCGTCACTCTCTCTTCGTCTGCTGTGGCTTCCTGCTCGCCCTCCTTTCAAGCTGTGATATTATCTTCATCCCTTTAAGTGCCTCCGAATGGAAATGGCAGGGACACAGGGACGTGGAAGTGGACACGGAGTAGGACAAGCATATACACCAAATACAGACGTTCTCATACACATGTTGGTAGAGAAACGCACAGAACCGGCTTGAAGGTGTTTTCGCTTTATATTTTATCCACCTATATTTATAGATTCAGATATTTATGCAGTTAAAAGAATTTGCATTACATTCTGTCAAAAAAAAACAAAACAAAAAAAACTTCACACAGTGGTCGCCAGTCGCTTTGCACCTCCAGGTTTCAGGTTTGATTCCCACCTTGGGTCTGTGTGTACGGAGTTTGCATGTTCTTCCTGTTCGGTTTCCTCCCACAGTCCAAACTCATATAACATATATATGCGAGTGTGTGTGTGTGTGTGTGTGTGTGTGTGTGTGTGTGTGTGTGTGTGTGTGTGTGCCCTGCAATGGATTGACACCTCATCCAGGGTGTCCCCTCCGACCCTACTGTATATACAGGATAAAGCAGTAGAGATGATGAGCGAGTGAGTGAGTTCACATAGGACAGAGATTCGGCCAAATTCGTGTGCAGCATCAATTCTGGTTTCATGCACATTTCAAAACAAAAACAAAACTTTTACAGTACGTGTCATCGTAGCTTTACACTCCTAAAAGCATTTTCTATGTTTTATTTCATGTATGCACAAATCAGAAAGAAAACAATCCCATAAGATGAGCTGAAAGCGTCTTAAAGGATGTTGGAGAATGAGCACTGAGGAACAGCACTCTGACCTTTTGTCTCGTACCTGCAGGAAGTCGGAAGCAGCGGATTTGCTTTGCATGTTAAAACGGTCATCAGAAAATCTCATGGTTTTTGATTCTGGTCCAGTACAGGAGGAGGCTGTTGGAATAGTCCTATAAAATTATATACAATATATAATTAATACCCTACTGTGTATATATAATACACGATATATATATATATATATATACATAGCATACTTTTTATTCATCATATGTGTGTGTGTGTGTGTGTGTGTGTACGTATGTTTAAAATTTTGAGGTTAAAGCCTGATGGCTTAGAGCTGTTGCCCCGCACCTCCATGGTCGAGGGTTTGAATCTAATCTAAAGTCTGTGTGTGTGGAGTTTGCATGGTAGGTTTTCTCCAGGTACTCCGGTTTCATCCCACAGTCTAAAGACCTGCTTTGTAGCCTGACTGTTGTTTCCATGTTGCTCCTAGTGTATGACTGAGTGTGTGGGTGTGTGTTTGCTTGGTCATTGCATTGGGTTGGTTTACCCTGTCTTGCATGGACTCCACGCACCCCTGAGACTCCACAATACACACAACCGGCACAGACAACAGCTGGATGGACTTTCTTCATTTTAACCATAAAAAAAATGGTTGATTAATTACTATAACAGCAGCTCGGACAGTTGAAACGCAAATCACTGGTCAATTCCGACAGTTACAGCTTAGGCGGCTCCAGCGTCGGTGCTTCATAACAGGAGAGTCTTCAGGACAAGGGAGGAACTGGAAATAGAAGAAAAAAGGATGAAATTTTACTGAATTAAAATTTTCTTCAAGCCGAGCTCTGAATTTCATGTTTGTGTTCGGATTCAGATCTCTACTGTAAATTCACAGTCATTGTAGAGCTATAAAAAATGAGCAGTTTAAAATTTTCACAGCATTTCAGTGATATTTATTGTTATTTTTCAGTACAGTGGACCCTTGGATTACAAGCATAATTCGTTCCGGAAGTGGGCTCGTATTTAACACTTGTAAACCAAATTGAATTTTCCCATAAGAAATACTGAAAACTCAAATAATTTGTTCCACAGCCCCAAAAAATAAATACATACAAATAATTAATACAATATATAGAGTAAAAATAAAACAAATAAAATAAAACAAATTAACCTGCACTTTACCTAAAAAAAGTTAAAATAAATCCCGACAGATAAGGGTTTTCGTTTGTGCGCACAGGCACCGTGTATTTGTGTTGTATTTGTATTGCACACACACATAGGAGACACGCTGAAACAGAGAGGGAGACGTTGATTATACCAGTAAGAGACGAGCACTAAGACCTGGCAGGGGAGACGATTACCCATAATTCTGCAGAGAAAAATCATTGGCTCAGTTGTGATCATATGATGCTCGGTGTCAAAACAAGAGCGCATGCGTGATACATGATACTCGGCACTCGTAAACCAAGACTTGCTCGGTTTTTCCAGTCAAAATTCATAAAAAACCTTTGCTCGTCTTGCAGAACACTGGCAAACCGGCTTACTCGCAATCCGAGGTTCCACTGTAACTATGCAAAGCATGTGGGCAATTAAAATTTTCATGGCCGTGTATATTTCCTTGGATTTGTATGGAATACGAACAGTACGATCTTTAATCGTACTGTTAGTCTTTAGTGAATCTTCATCTGCACGCTGCTGAGCTGTAATTCAATCTGAAAGGACTCTGGTAACACCGGGCTCTCCGTTCGGGTATTTTCCACGCCCTCACCTCGGACTGCTGCTCTCTCGTTCACTCTAATGACCCGTGCTTTATCTCGTAACGGCGCTTCACATTACTGCTTTTATTACCGTCACGGTTTAGGAACATATGAGACAATGTGGTTTTAAACTTCCTGCAGGACGAATAAACAAATATTGATCCGTCCGTTCATTTTTGAAGGTTCAGTTTTTATAGTCTACTTGCATTTTTTTTTTTTTGGAGTAATCCATGTCTGAGTGGCGCAGTGCTCATCCTATCATCTGGAGATCGTGAGTTTGATTCCCAAAATCAGGGGCGTCTGTGAGCTACCTCAAGCGAAATGAGCAGATAGCGCTGTCCTCCGAGTGTGTCACTCCGCCCCCAATGGTGCGTCAGCGAACAGTTCGAAAAGATGGATCGGCTGGCGTCACATGGAGGAGGAAACACGTGACAGTCTTTGGCCCTCCCGACTGAGTGGTAGTTGTAGTCTTAATGTGGAGCCCCCTAGTGACGGGGAGGAATTGGACACGACTAAATTAGGGAGAAAATCGGGAAAAAAAGCCAAATAAAAAAAAAGAACTGTCACTCGGTGCGGGTCCGGGTTTTGTTCTTTGCTTATATTCGTACCACCGCAATCAGGAAGAGAGATGCAAAGCTTTGGTTAATTATATATAAGTGCTCGCAGGATTGCAGTGATATTTCCAGGCAGAAATTTCCATGCTTAAAAACACTGATTGAGACAGGAAGAGAAAAATGGCACACGTGAATTAAAGTCTACAGTAGATGAACTTAAAAGCCGCAGAGTCAATGGCTGTAACAGCGACTGACTCATCTCTCTGCTACGCTGCATTTGAATAACAGGAGCGGCGCTTTCATCCGAACAACAAAACCTTCCGCGGTTTTCGTTTTCAGCGACTCAGACAAAGCGTTTGTCTGTGTCTGGAGCGGAAATGCGTTGAATGGGTTTGCATAGCAGCGCTATCTGTCAATCACACACACACACACACACACACTCACACAAAGCAAACGCTTCGACATCGTAGCCCTATGAGGTCCACGTTGTACAGCAGGTCAGTGTGTGTGTGTGTGTGTGTGTGTGTGTGTCTGTGAAAGAGACAGGAAGTCTAGTGGTGTCACTGCTAATATTGAATTGCTGGTCCTTTTCTAAAACTTTTCTAATGGTTTATAATAATTATGCAGAAATCATTTTAATCAGCTTTAATAGATTTATATTCATATATTTCTATATATTTGATTCAAATATAGCGTTATTTGGCAACACTTCCTGTACTGGGTGTCTGAATTTCCATTTCATCAATCAGTTCTGGTGAAAATCCGTCTCTATACATAATAAAATAGATTCATCTGGGAGTTATCTAAAACCCTTCGTACATTCATTCAGAGCTTGCAAGCATTCGAAGTCGTCAAGGATAAAAACGCAATAAAGGCCCGAGGTTTTATTATTGATGTGTTTGTGTGTGTGTTTTTAGATATCTGACAACTAATGATTAACTGATGACAGTTAATGAAGAATTGTGTTAAAAATACAACAGGAAGATATTTATCAGCCTTTTTTCCCTTGTTTCCACTTTGTTTACGAGGAACAGGAAGTTTATTCACCATAACAGATGCATACATATCAGCCATGACGTTACACCGCGAAACAGGCAATGAAAAACAGGGGCGTGTCTCCGCAGGGCCTCTGGGGGGTGCTGTAGCGTCTGGCACCAGGATGTTGATCTTTTGAGTGCTCTGGGTTGAAGGGTGGGGACTCGGGGATCAGACTTGTTTTTGCGGCGCATCCTGTGGGATCTGGGGAGTTTTGAGGTCTTGGGTTCTTTGCCTTCGGGGTCCCATATTCGGTGTGCTGTGGTGCGCTGGGTGTCCTGGTGCCTTTCTATCATGACCAGCATTGACTTTTTTTCTGGCATTTGTGCTGCATTGGCTTTGCTGTGGGATCGGACCGGACGGGCACAGGCATGGGTGAGCATTGGGTGCCCATGATCCAGTCACCAGTTTACTGGTATATAATTGGTGACCAGTGGTGTTCAGTTCAGTGGTGTTAATGTTATGGCTGATTGATATTCTGTAGATGGATAGATAAATAGATAGATTTCATTCCAGACTGCAAAAAAATAGCTTTTCTGACTTTTGTGTTTGTGTGTGTGTGTGTGTGTAAAAGTGCTTAGTTTTTTTTCTTCTCGTCTCTATCCTGTTTGCAGTGTTGTAACGAGTGTCATAAATCACTTTAATTATTAGCGACAATCTTCATTTCATTTCCATTAACCTGCTCTGATGCAGTGCTTTATTGCATAGCGAAGAAAGAGTGATGGGCCTAATGAGCCGTGTGTGTGTGTGTGTGTGTGTGTGTGTGTGTGTGTGTGTGTGTGTGTGTGTTTTTCACAGGTGTGAACACAGTTAGGGTCCTGGCATGATTTTAAAAATCGTCCACACACACACACACACTCACACACTCACACACACACACACACACACACACACACACACACACACACACACACACACACACACACACACACACACAGAGTACTCTGCTTCATGAATCCACCCCATCAGTTGGTTGAACCTTCACCTAATTAAAAAAAAAGTTTATATTATTTACTGATTAGCAGAAAATCAATTGATATATATTTAATTAATATATTATTAGATTTTATGTTGTGGATTCTGGTGGTTTTTTCACAAGAAACAAGAAAAAAAAATCACAGCTTGTTATCATGAAACCCTCCGTCTAATAGAGTGTCGAAAGCATAACGTTTACATATTTACCTCCATCTGAACAAAACAAAGCACTGACGCTGGAGACGCCTTCCACAAATGTTCAAATCAACACTACAGTAACTGTAAAGTCTCTCATATCATTAATATTTGATGTAATGTTAATATTTATATAAAGGATTGCTAGCAGAGTCTACATTTACATTGCAGGCAAAAAGTGGCTTTACTGATCTGATCTGTTTTTGTATGTTTGTTTGTTTGTGCAAAAGTATTGCCCCCCCCCTTTCTTTTTTTTTTTTTTTTTTCCTTCCATAGCTTCAGACTTTCTTGTATTTTTTCATGTAGTCTTGACGAATAGTTCTCCAGGTTCTCTGAAGGACTTTTCAATCTCTCATTATTTATTTTCACTCCAGTCCCTGTACAGTACCTGAGCAGTTTCAGAGGAATGTTGTTTGTTCCTTAAGCCACACAGTGACCTCTGAATCATTCAAGCATAAAAAAAACAAAACAACCTAACTTAAGTCCTGACCCAGTGAGAAACAGGTGCAGATGATGACGGATGATCAGGCCGGTGATTAGTTCACTGCTGATGCTGAATGCTGAGTGGTCGGAACAGATGAGAGGGGAAATGAGGTCGCTGCTGAGGGTGATACATAAGTAATCATTGTCCAAATTGTATTCAGGCACTTTGCAGCCTGTCGCAGGAAAACATTTGTTCCCAATAATATTGACAGGTGCTTTGGATTTGTGGGTTTCGCTCTATTTCTCGATCCGTGTGTCCTTAGTTTCCATATATTTTGCTTTTAAACTTTTAGCTTTACTTTGGCACGGCAGCAGGTTGCACTACGGCTGCGTCCAGCCGGGACAGAGCGGTTGCGATATTCGGTTTCTACTTTTGCTTGTACAGCTGCAACGTCACCCGAAATGTTGACGAGGGCAGGTATCTTCCTAACCTACCACCGTGATCCTCTTTCACTGACCTCCTCCATCTTTACTAGCACAAAATTAAAACAAGTCGCCTTGACGTACTGTATAAGTTCTATATCCTGTACGAAAGGGGCTGAGATCAGAATGGAAAACATCCGATCACAATCCATGTGATTTGTGATTTGAGAACGCAGCCAAATTGCTATGATATGTATAAGATGTAACTGAACTTCACATCGGTTGTGGCAATATCACAGCATTTGATCTCATCTTGTCGTCGCTGATTATTTACCTTTAACAGCCTGCTCTTAAGTGTTTTGTGTATTGCAGTACATCCAGGCAGGATGTAGCTTCATAGCCTAGAAAGACTGTGCAGTAATCCTGAATAAATGAAATGACTGAAACTACACACACATGCACACACACACACACACACACACACACATTTTGTACTCGTTTCCTAAGCAGACACAGACGATTTTTCAAGACTCAGGAGTAGAAAGTGTTCAGGTCAGCATATACTGTACACAGCGCTACTTGAGATCTAGTCCGCATCATCACACTGCATGTCGTGTCACATGGTACTGTCTGGTCGGATCATTCCATTGGTCAGTTCAGACTGCCATGTTGGCACAGAGTCTAATGACGAGCTCGCTGTGTTTGCCTCATGTAGAGCGACACAGCTGCCATTCACATACACACTGCAAAAAAAAATAATAATCCTAATAAATAAACAAGCACAGATATTTTGCTCTTTCTACATTGTTTACTCTTTTGAATATTTTTTTAAATAAATACAATAAGCTAATAAATAGAAAAGAAATGTTTGCTGAATTTACTATTATTGCTTAAATGAAATATGTAAGAGCTGAACCCTGATCTGTTTAATCTCCTGAGTGTGATTTAAAAAAATATATCATTCTTTTTGTTATTATTATTATTTTTTAAAACAGAGAACAACCCATCTTCAGCACCAGAGCCCACGTCTTCCAGATCGACCCAAACACCAAAAAGAACTGGGTCCCCACCAGCAAGCACGCTGTCACTGTTTCCTACTTCTACGACAGCACCCGCAACGTCTATCGCATCATCAGCCTGGACGGCTCCAAGGTCAGAGCTTGACATCCTGTACAAACTCTAAGTTGTTGTGGGAGAAATCAAGTAATGACAGCATTCATTACTCCGTGGTTTGATATTTTACATATGCAGGTCATTCAGTAAATAATCACTCGAAAACGTGCTATATAGGGAAATAAATGTGTTATAGGGAAATAAATAACAGCAGGGAGGCGTGATAATGCAAGTATATAACAGCTGTATTAGTTGTGCTGTATTCGTTTAATTTACCATGTCATAGGGTAATGTTTTTTTTTTTTATTAGAATGTAATGGTTTTGCTAAATTGAAGATGGTGACACTTTATTTTAGGGGTATCTACATATGGGCTTCATAATACATTGTAACGGATTCATAACCATTTACCTACATAAGGACTTCATACATTATAACACATTATCTACATATGGGTTTCATAACATATCATAACGCATACGCAAGCATTTCCTACATACTGTACGGGCATTATAACACATTCATAACCATTACTTACATATTTATAACCATTACTGACATACAGTATAGGCTTCATAACACATTTACACCCATATGGGTTTCATAACACACACATAACCGTTTCCTATATATGAGCATCATAACATCATTGCAAACATTATCTATATATGGGTTTATAACAGAAGATAATGCATTCATAGCCCTTACCTACATAAGGGCTTCATAACACATACGTAAACCATTAACTTCTTATGAGCTTCATAACACCATCACAACCATTATCTACATGTGGGTTTATAACATATTATAACGCATTCATAACCATTTACCTACGTACAGTATGAGCTTCTTACATCATAACACATTATCTACATATGGGTTTTATAACATATCATAACGCATACGTAACAATTTCCTACATACTGCATTATAACACATTATAACACATTCATAACATTACTTACATATTTATAACTGTTACTGACATACAGGCTTCATAACACATTTACATTCGTAGGGGTTTCATAACACATACATATCGCCAATTTCCTACATATGAACATCATAACATCATGAGTTTATAACAGAAGATAATGCATTCATAAACATTACCTACATAAGGGCTTCATAACACATATGTTACCATTTCCTACATATGAGCTTCATAACACAATCACAACCATTATCCACCTTTGGGTTTATAACATATCATAACGCATTCATAACCATTTACCTACATACAGTATGAGCTTCATACACCATAACCATTTGCTACATATGAGCTTCATAACACCATCACAAGAATAATTTAAATATGGGTTTAAAACACATCATAATGCATTCATAACCATTTACCTACATATGGGATTCATACATCATAACGCATTATCTACACATGGGTTTCATAAAACAGTCATAACCATTATCCACATATGTATAACCATTACTGACACATAGGCTTCATAACACATTTAGCATCATTATCTATATATGGGTTTCATAAAACAGTCATAACTATTACCTACATCTGCGAAATTGCAAACACACTTTATTTGAGGGTTACCTACACATGAGCTTCATAACACCATCACAACCATTATCTACATATGGGGTTATAACACACCATAACACATTCATAACCACTTAACGAACATATGCTCTGTATTATGAATCTACATATGAGGGTCATAAAACATTGTAACACATTCATAATTATTTTCTACATATGGGCTTCATAACAGATTTTAACATATTCGTAACCATTACGTTTAAGCTTCATTACACATTCACAGCCATTATCTACATATAGGCTTCAAAATACATCATAACACATATATAACCATTGAGTACATACAGCCTTCATAACATATATATATATATATATATATGCCTCATGAGATGCTTATGTCAAAACAAGTCAGGTGACATTACAGCTTTTATGCAGATGATTATGTCAATGTTATGAATGATTTTGGTGCTCTTAAACTGAAGTGATAAAACATGTCATGAGCACTATTCCTATGCATCACTTAAGATTCATATTACATGGGAATAGTGCCTCATGATATTGTAATAAAATAGAAACGTGCGATCACATTAGCTTAAGGTAATGGTTATGAATGTTTTATGAATGTGAAATGAAAGTATGGGTACTTAGTTATGATACAGGAACAGTATTCATTTGTTTGACAGTACCATACTGATGAGAAAAGAAGCATTAGATGAAGCTCTTTTCCATTCTGCCTCACTCAAACATGCACACACATACACATAAAATACACACACACACACACACACACACACACACACACACACTAGAGAGTTCCATGGGGGTGGCATGGAAGTTATTTTGGACTCTATGCAGGGATAAGAGGGAAAGATATTTTGGAATGCGTGATTGCATAACAGACACGTGTGCGCGTACACATACTCACACACACACACACACACACACACACACACACACACACACACACACACACACGCACACACACACGCACACACACACACACGCGCAAGCACCCACAACACAACCATCACCTTCTCTTGGGTGGATAAACAAGCTCTTCGGGAAGATCCAAACTCCGTACAAGTCTACATAAGAGCTAGAATGTGTGTGTGTGTGTTTGTGTGTGTGTGTGTGTGTGTGTGTGTGTGCAATACGCACAGCAAGAAAATTACCAAAAATGGTCAGCAACAACAGCTTATTATACAAAAGCTACAACACACACACACACACACACACACACACACACACACACACACACACACACACACACACAGTAGAGTCAATAGATCCATAGACATTCTCACTGTATTGACTGCTTCCTGTTGTTTAATCAATTTAGGTGCAACCACAGCCTCTGAACAAAAAAACACACACACACACACACACACACACACACACACACACACACACACACACACACACACATGGGTTTAAAACACCGTAACCGTGTGTTGCATGATAAATACAATCAGCTTCTCAAGAGACCTTTTTTAATTAACTGCTGTAGTACGCGATTAGATTCTCTAATAACCATGTGGCCAAATTTAAGGACTCTTACATACATGCATGTTTGTGTTGAATAAAAGAATTACAGCCATTTTTTTAAAAGATGAAAATGTGTGTTGTAAGAATTTGTGCTGCTGCTGTTTATTCCCTTCAGGCGATTATCAACAGCACCATTACCCCCAACATGACTTTCACGAAGACTTCGCAGAAATTCGGGCAGTGGGCGGACAGCAGGGCCAACACCGTCTACGGCCTCGGCTTCTCGTCTGAGAGCCACCTCAGCAAAGTGAGGCCCCAACCCCCCCAAATATAATAACTGGACCTACAATTTATAAAAAGTAAATACATCATAAACAATAGGGATTGGAATCACCAGGGACGAACCGATATGTTATTATCACGATACCTAGGTTTTGTGATTCCATTTGTATTGCAATTCTGTAAGTATCACGTATTCTCAATTCCATATTTTTGTGATATTTTATTTTGCTCCTATCATACAGGACACTGTGCTGCCTACCAATGTGTGAATGGTTTAGAGTGCACCACCTCCAGGATTATAGAGGAACTGCAACAATTTACCACCAAAAATGCAAACATATATAAATTAAAAATCAATCTGGGAGGCAATAAATGAATTGTCGCACAAAAGAACTGAGATACAGTTTATGGGATATAATTTTCCCCTTAAGCACACACTCATAAACACTTATGAAGCTTGTTGCTAAAATGAGTGAGTTACCGTAACCTTAACCTTAATGTAGCACAAAATCAAATGCAGTTTCAAATTCAGAGTCCCCAGTTTAACCTTAAAGGGGGAGTCAGCAAGTCTAACTCAATAGACTTTTTTGTCACATTTAGATTTCCATTCTGCGTGTGGCCTGAAAAAAAGTCTGGTGTCTGGCTTCAGAAATGTGGAACAGAGAAAGTGGCACAGACCGCTCCACAAAACACGATTACAGATTAGGAGGCATTCACGCAAGGTGACGCGCATGAACTACCAGTCAGGCTACAACTCCCAGTCAGGACGGGCCGAAGACCATCACGTGTTTCCTCTGAGCCACATGGCTCCAGCTGACCGCGATTTTTCGAATTGCTCGAATTGGGCGAAACACACTCAGGACAGCGCTATCCGCTCCGTCCGCTTGCATGAGCTCGCAGACGCCCGTTATTGGCTGTAGAGCGGCGATTGATGTGAGAGCACTTGAGTGTCCCCCATCCTTCCCCTCTAAGAGAGCTCGGCCAATGAGCTCTCTCTCGGCTCCTGGCTGCAAAAGGCTATCACCCGGGATGATGCACTTCAGGTCATGCACTTTAGCGCTGCGCCACTTGGGGGCCATGAATTGCATCCATGAATTTGGCAGAGCTCCTGAAGGAGTGCTAAAGTAATGGGTGGATTTGTTACGTTCAAATATGAACGGTCATTCTCTGTAATTTCCGACTCCTCCTTTAAATTGAACGCAAAACATGATCATGAAGCCCATGTAGCATCCTTATTTTCTTCTGGATGTTTAACTGCCAGGTGCCTGTGGGAGAAGGAGAATTGCACGACAGCTTTATTTTGCGTGGTTTCATCAGGGTTCCAAGAAACCTGAGTGTCCCTGATTCTGAAAATATCATCTGTCATCTGCGCGTGCCAATTAATACGGCCAAATCAAATCTTTCTACCGAAAGTTAGCTCACTCCTTGGCTAATGCATGTTGGGCTTTAGAACAAATACCTTCTCAAGATTTGAGAATGTCAGTAAGATTCTTTTCCTGGTTTTGTTTTGCTTTTTCCCAGTTTGCGGAAAAATTCGCAGAGTTTAAGGAAGCGGCGCGGTTAGCAAAGGAGAAATCTCAGGAGAAGATGGAGCTGACTAGCACTCCCTCGCAGGTACGTCTCTGAACATACCCATCATTTCGTTTTTTTTGTTTTGTTCTGAAAACATACTCTGACTTCTGACATCATCATTCAATTCTTACAAGCGCAAACTGGCCTTGGCGTCTTCAAAGGTAAGGATGGCGTTGGTGGATGATACCGAACCCCTCCGTCCTCCCCTGCAGTAACCCACCCAAAGCATTTCTACTGTACCTCCATCAGAGCTCTCAGAACATCCGCTCAGGACCTCCAGACATGCTGACCTTCAACATCAAACATCAAACCATTTAACATCCAACTAAACCTTCCTTATGTGATTAACACCAGTCAGGAGGTTCCCTCTAAACCGTCCCCACTCACATGTCAAATCCCAGCATCGCCAAATCAACCCTGTCTATTGTCTGCTGTCCTCCAGCAAACGGTGTCGAGTGTAAAATAAACCTCCAGTCCTCCATCTCACATGTTAATTAACCACTAAAAATATTTGGAGAAGCTGTATGTCTTGTCATAATTCTCTTTATAAGATGTGACGGATCACCGTGATTATAGACGTTATAAACGCTTTTTTGTCCCCTTGTTCAATTCAAGCACAAACGGGACTTGACTCTGGCCGCTAAAAAGGTAAGCAAGAGCCAGCAACAGGCTAAAATGACTAACAATGGGAATTTACCCTTAAAACAGTAAATCAGTAAGAAAATCTAAATAACTTTAGTGTACTACTACTTAACACTAGTCAGACAAATGTACAGTATGTACTCTGATATCATTTTCATATTAAAGGTCCCATATTTTACTATACCGTGTAGTAAAAGAGAATTGTGTTAATACTCCAACTGAGTTACACCTCAGATAATCAGCATGTTATACATCAAACTAACTCTGTTTCACTCCTCATCCAATCACACGGTTTCCTTGTCTATTTAAATAAGCTACTGCTGAGCCCCCCCTTATGAGAGTTCCTTATATGAGGTCACATTAGGGAAAACTCTAATTGGATCCTCCCCAATATGAAATTTTTTTGCTTACATTAATATATATATATTTTTTTATTTGCACATGCACACTGAAGGCCCGTGAATGTCTAAACCCCCCTGAATGTCAAAAAAAAGTGAATTTTGCAAAAATGGATTCCATTTTAAGGAATCCTTACAATCTTAAATATGCTTTGTGCATTAATGTGAAAAGCACTGGCTTTTGAAAATAATCAGCTAGCAATTGCTTTGATGTGATTTAAAAAAAATTTTTGGTGAAAGTTGCTTGCTACGTTAAAGTGTGGCATAAAGGGGGCGGGGTCAATCCACCACTCGCATTACGATTCGACTGCGTGTAGAAGTCATGAGAAAATTAATCCATCTGAAGTCATGTGTTAAATTTGCAAAAGCAACTTTCTGCCAGTTGAAGTCAAAATTCTACAGCGGAACCTCGACATACGAATTGAATTTGTTATGGAGGCGCGTTCTTAAGTTGCATTGCGATACAAATTGTCCCATAGGAAATGATGTAAATGTAGACAATCCGTTCCGGCCACCCAAAAATATTACCAATATTACCAATTTCCAACACTATAATCATAATTTTTGCATATAAAAACAATCATAACGTTTAGAATAGTCATGTAAATTAAGTAAACTATGAAATAAAATGGCATTAAACTTTAATATACCTTAATTTATGATTCCTCTTGGCATATAAACCCTTACCAATTTGATAAGTTCAAAATAATCATCATACAGTAGTTTTGAATAAAAAACAATCAAAACTTTCACAAGACATGTAAATGAAGTAAAATATGAAATAAACAGGCAATAAGCTTTTGTTCGCTTCAAC
The DNA here is from genome assembly GCA_011419295.1 of Clarias macrocephalus. Classification (NCBI taxonomy): domain Eukaryota; kingdom Metazoa; phylum Chordata; class Actinopteri; order Siluriformes; family Clariidae; genus Clarias; species Clarias macrocephalus. Next base: position 22,006 of record JAAGKR010002425.1, read on the forward strand.
GGCTCCCAGACATACGCGCAACTTCGTATGCTCATGTGCTGAAAATGTTTCATAAGGCGATGCAAAATTTTAATTATTAACATGATTTTTTTTTAAAGATTACATTTTTCATTTTCCACTGCAATTATCAAGTTATTAGCAAGTAAATGAAATAAATAGACATTTACTATGTACACATGTATGTATGCTAACGTTATGAAAGGCTCTGTTTAAATGCTGGTATGTGGTGAATATCTTAAGAAAATGTCAATTCATGATAATATGCTTTAGAAAAAATATATATATATTTTAAGTTTTTAGCAAGTAAAGTTTTTTTCCATATAGTGTATATATATATTTTTTTTTTTTCTCTAGATATTCCCTGCATACTAACATTTAAACAGAGCCTTTCATAAAGTTAGCATACTGTACATATTTACAGTACATTCATGTCTATATTTTATTATATTTGTTTTCTTATATTCGGCAAAGTTTTTCTTTGTCTCACTGGCGTTAACCGACACGGTACAGTTCGGAGTTTAAGATAACGATGTCATCGCCGATGCAAAGACGGAATGATTATATTTACACTCAGGATTATTTTTTGACTTTGATAAGAGTATAAAACAATAAGTTTAAAGCTGGTAAGGAGTTATGGCTTGGCCCACGTATCAACCAGAAATGTCACCTATAAATTGACTTTCCATCTGCTGAAAATGAAGGGACTGGCATCCTGGACACGGGTGCACCTCTAACTCTGGTACAACCTGGAGAACACAGCACCAGATGAAACGTGGACAGCAGGCTGTAGTATGGATTTATTTACTTTTTATACCCGCTCTTGTAATTATTTAATGAATCTTTATGCACTTCCTTACATTAGTGTGAGTTCAGCGTGGCCAGCAGTGGCTTTGTTCTGTCATTGACTGATCGTCAGCTCGAAACCCAGCCATGCCACAGCTGCCAGCGGAAGAGAGGATAATTGACCCGCCCGGCTCTCTGGGAGGCAAAATTGCCCCGTATCCCTCTCGCTCCGGCAATAATAAGCGTGATACCGGGCAATCATGGCTGTCTATTGGAGTAAAGAAGAGGCATTTCGTCCTCGTAGCAGCTTTGCGTGGATTTCACATAACCTAGATATAGGCGGGTCGAAATGAGCAAGAAAATAAAGGAACTAGGAAAAGATTGCGTTTAATCCTAGAGGAAGTGTTGGCATTTTCAGTCACAGCAGAGCTTCGAGAGTTTCTGGAAAAAAAAAAAACAGACATAGTGAAGATGCATGTTGTGTTAAACGCACGGTGCCGACACTCCAACGTCGCAGTGGAGTGTAACTATTATTAAACGTCTCATTACTCACTGCACTATATGGAGATATTAAGGAAAATTGAGGTTTTGAAGAAGCTAGCAGAGAGTGTTGGCATGTCTAGGGTGTGTACATGGCTAGTACAGATAGCTTGTTATGCTAATCTGCTAATAAAGCTAGCATGAGCATTTAAAACCAGGAAATAATGTAAACGCAGATAATCCGTTGCAGACACCCAAAAATATTACCAATATTACCAATTTCCAACACTATGATCATATTTTCACATAAAAAAACAAACAATCAAAACAGTTAGCAAAGACATGCAAATGTGAAATAATTAGATATTAAACCTCACTTAACCTTAATTTATGATTCCTCTCGGCACCGGCTGATTTAAAAACCAAACTGAAAGCGGTTCTTCTTTTTTTTCTTCTTGCTACCGTCCTGGATATAATAATATCTTGGGACTCTTGGCGCTGTGTCTTAACTAAATGTTGAACAAAATGCAAAAGAAAAGAAGAAATGACCTCGCGTCGCTTGGCTTTCCATTGATGCAAACAAGTTTTGAACGGCTCCCGGACGCACGCGCGACTTAGCGTTCGGTCCGGCTCGCTCTGTTCATTCATATGGCGAAAGTGATTAGTATGTCGAGGAAAATCGCTTGCAAAATTGAAGTTCTTAAGGCGAAAATTTGTGAGGCGGGGCAAAGTGTTTTGCTGTAGACGTTGTATATATACATACAGCAGCTGCTTCTTTTAATGCTAGTGTGAATGTAGGGCCAAATATATCCACCATCGTCTCAGTTCAACAAACCACCGATCACCACCAAGGCTTTTCTCAGACCTCCCTCATTTTACTACTCGCCGGTTTCTACAGCTCGACCGAATCAGAGCATGTGGATAAATTTTACTTCTCGGCGGGTCGGTCCTATAAAAGCAGAAATATGTGAACGTCTAAAGCCAAGTATCTTATTTCCGCATATATTCCATAACAGGAATCTGCTACGGGTGACCTGCAATCACCTTTGACCCCCAAGAGCATCAACGGGACGGACGATGAAGGGATCACTCCTGACGTTTCTCAGAACTCCGAGCCTCGAGTCGAGACCAACGCAGTGCCCTTCCCACACAGGTGAGCTCAAAAACTTTGAACCGAATGCTCTGAAACCCTGGACCTTCATGTAATTGCAAAAAAAAAGCTATAAAGATGTGCGGAATTTCAAGTTAAATTGCTGCAGTTCATGCCGACATGCATTATTGACACGCTTCCTGGATCCCTGGGGTACAGTAAAGCCGTAATTTAACCCGCTGTGTTAGGCGTGCATTAAATATGGATGACAATGCACTTAAATCATTTTGCATGAAGGCCACTTCATAGTCAGGATTTTATTTGAGTGTTTCTAGAGTAAAGCTTTTTTATTTATTTATTTTTTTTTCAAAATTTTATTGTAGTACAGAGAGTCGGCCCCGGCATGGAGTCTGCATTTAGGCTTTTATATGAATTAAAGCACCGAATGTTGCATTAAACTTCACATGAGAGAAAAACCATATAAGCCGGAAAACGTACAGAACTAGGGATTAAAGTCTGAAATTATTTCATCATCCTGTTAGATCTGTGCATCTAAAAATAATACATAGATCTTTAAATATTTTATTAATCTAGTGCGTTACTTTGAATGATAAAATTTATTACGGTCTCCTACATACGAACAAGTTCTGTTCTGAGAGCTTGTTCGTAAGTCCAGTTTGTTCATAAGTCCAACAAACATTGTCCAGATACTAGGAACTGTCTATCTACATATATATATATATATATATATAATTGGCTATACACAGTATAATGCTTCTGCGCAGTATCAGTTTCATCGCCGCTGCTTTTGCGCTTGCTTCCGGACATCCTGGGATGCACACTGCCTGCACAACAAACATGTGATATAACATTTTTCTTGCGTGAACACTTGTTCGTAACTCGTACGTTTATATGTAGGAGACTATATTCAGTGTATTCAGACGCTTGCACCATCCACGCTTGATTCCTTTTCCAGTGTCACACAACCACAACCTCTCACACACCCGGCTCAGCATGATCGCTGTATTTCAGCATCCTCCTAACATCCGAACACCTACTGTACACCTCGTACGAAGTTCAGCGCATTACTGTCAGGACTCGGCGCTCGGCAGCATTCGCTGCTCCAGTTAAACGAATCAACAGCAATTGCTGGGAAAAATTTTACAGCAATTATTTTATTGTGTTTTTTTTTTGTCCCTGCAGCACCTCGACTAACATCAATAAGCACTGGGAGGCCGAGCTGGCGGCACTGAAGGGCAACAACGCCAAGCTAACGGCGGCCCTGCTCGAGTCTACGGCCAACGTTAAACAGTGGAAACAGCAGCTCGCTGCTTATCAAGAGGAGGCAGAGAGGCTGCACAAACGGGTGAGACGGCACGAGGGTTATATTTTGCTGGAGTATACGGTACGGTACATACGGAGAAGCAGCTGGAGCGTTATCTGTATTGGGGTACACTCATAGACGGGTTTTTATCACAGCATACAGAAGCCCCCCCGAATACAGCGTTATAGGTGATGAGTGAGTGAGGGTGAGAAACAGGTTTAATATTCTTACATTTGGTTTTGGTTTATTATCATCTTAAAATATAAAGTTTTTCGATAACATTTCAATGTGATTTTTGTTTCTTCTTCACTGTTTCATGTGGCAGTATCAGGACTGCACTTGATTCATGGATGATCAATTTTTAGAGTCGGTAGCTGCACTGGAAATTAACGGCAGACATAAAAAAAGATCTTAATTCCCCGCAGTCAGCATGACGGACTCTCAGAGTGACATTGAGGCAGAAGGAGAAAGGGCACAGGGTCTGTCTGGATGTAATTTTTACGCTTTAATCTTGTTTGTGTGTGTGTGTGTGTTCCAGGTAACAGAGCTGGAGTGTGTCAGTGGGCAGACGACAGGAATCAAAAACCAGAAAACAGAACTGAACCAGACGATAGAGGAGCTGGAGGCGGCGCTGAAGGCCAAGGAGGAGGTGCGATGGAGTGTGATTGGACTGTATATAATAATACACTGCACTAGAGCGATGCTGAATTCTCTGGTCTGATCGGTCAGAAGGTGTTGATTGATGTTCTGTAACAGCGGTTCTAACAGTAGTGCATTTGTAAATCTCTAGATTTAGCGTAGCATATACATAATGATTGTTGCTGTGATAAAGAACAACGTTCAGTGAGTACGCAATACCCTCTGACCAATCAGAATCGAGTGCACATCACTCCTGTGTTTAAGCATCACATAATATATTTTAATAGAATTTTTCAGAATTAGGATTTGTAAGATTCAGGCTGGTGTACTGTATGTGAACTTGCATACATGTAGCAGCAGCTCCGCGTACAAATTGAATCCGTTCTGGAGGCGAGTGCTTTTTCGTATTGCAAAGCGCAATTTCCCAAAGGAGACAATGTAAATACAGATAATCCGTTCCAGCCACACAGAAATATTGCCAATATTAACAATTTCCAACAGTATAATCATATTTTTGCATATGAAAACAATCAAAACATTTAGAAAAGACACGTAAATGAAGTAAAATATGAAATAAATAGACATTAAACCTCACTTAAACTTAATTTATGATTCCTCTCGGCACCGGCTGCTTTAGAAACCAAACCGAACGCGGCTCCCTTTTTTTTTTCTGCTAACATTCTTGTGACCCATGGTGCTACGTCTTCATTAAATCTTGCACAAAATGCCAAAGAATCCACAGAAAATATGTAAACCTGGTTTCCCAAGCGAACGAGGTTTGAATGACTTCTGGACGTAACTTCGCGCAACTTAGCTGGCGTTCGGCTCGGCTCGTTCGCACGAATGCCGAAAATGTTTCTCATGCCGATTTTTTTGCAAAATTTCAGCTCTTAAGGCTGAGCTCGAGTGTGTAAGTGTGTGTTAATTGTGTGTTACACCTTATATCTTATGTTTCCATGGTTCCAGGAGCTGGAACGACTAAAGGCAGAAGTCGAAAAAGCCAACGAGTTGCAGTCCCAGAACGACACGGTCACCCAAAAACTACAGGTGACTTTTTATTCTGCATTTAATCCCTGATTCTGAGATTCTGAGAGGCGGCCAGGCACAGGACACAGATTGTTTAAAGTGAAAGATTATAAATGATGCTGCTGTTTGTTGTCAGCTCTGCTCTGCTGTCTGAACTCTGTCTCAGTAACGCTGCGTCTCCTCCAAGCGTCTTCAGCTTCCCTGTAACAGAGCATGCGTGTATAAAATGTGACGAACTGAACGTCACATAAACATTTCATATGCATGTGTGTGTGTGTGTGTGTGTGTGTGTGTGATTAGGAAACAGAGACACGGACGGCAGAACTGGAAACTCAGCTAGCCGAGCTGGAGCAGCGCGTGGAAAGCACTCACAGCGAGCAGGAGACGTTTCGCAAAAGCCTGCGCTCGCTTCTCGAGCTGCTCGACGGGAAGATCTTCGAGCTGACCGAGCTGAGAGACAGCCTGGCCAAACTGATCGACGGAGGACGCAGTTAGAGTCTGCAGGAGTACACTGCCCTCTGGTGGAGAAAACATACACACACGCACATACATACGTAACATACATGCACACACACACAATGTCATGCCAGCACAGCAAATTTCATTAAACATGCATGCAGATGGACAGATGGATTCGAAATGTCCATGTTCTCACCCAGGTGCACTTCCACAAACTGGTGCCTGCACCCACCACCCCCCCCACACACACACACTACACGTTATGGGCCTAATTAAGGTTTCAACCTGCCTTTTTGGAATTTCTGATTTTTATGAAATATTAAATATTAAAAGGCGTCTCAGTTTTTTTTTGTTGTTTTTTTTTTTAAATGTGTGTGTGTGTGTCATCGCACTGCTGAGCGTTTCATACAGACACGGCTGTCAGCGTCTCAGCGACAGGACAACGTCAATACAGTGTTTATACTAGCTTGCTGAACGGCTTTAATTTTTTGTTTTCAGATTTAAATTACAGGTTGTCTGGATTTTATGTCAAATTTATGCTTTTTAATCAGTCACATGAATACAACCATTTGTTACAAAGATGCATCAGAGGTCAAAAAAAAAGGAAGGAAGGAAGAAAAATGTTATTAAGAGCGAGAAAGAGAGAGAGAGAGAGAGAGAGAGAGATTGCCATGCTGCCATGTCTGGTGCCTATTATCATGTCTGTTTTTGATATTTTCATGACTTTGTATTGAGACGCGTACTGTATTTCATCCTTACGGTCGTGAGCGGTGGGATGAACAAGGATGTGGGAAAAAAGGTACAGAAAAATTATAGGCAAAGTCAAAATGATACCAGGAAAATTCAACGTTTTTAGAAAGTGTCCCCAGCTTATTTTATTTTATTTATTTTTTTTATTATCTTTTCCAAAACTAGTACTTGTTAAGGATAGTGCTTTTTTCCAGTGAGTTGTCCGTAGGCAGTAGCAGCAGGTAAGGCAGAGACACACTCTTTATATCAGCTGTTGGATGACGGTTTATCATCACAAAGTTGTAACATATAAATCTATACATCTTAGATTCTATCGATATACAAACAAAATACATGGGGCAACATTTAGCTCCCTACTGCACCAAGTGGTCACCAAGGTGAAGTGCAACAAGTACTAATAGAGACGTATTGAGGCAGGAATCACGCTGCCCCGACCCCGTGCTCTTGTTCTCGTTTTTTTTCCCGTTGGTTGGCGCCCACTGTTCACTGTTGCATTACCGCCACCGTCTGCCCTGTGCCCGGGCATTTAAGAAAGGGTTGCCAGATTGGAATTATTTAAAGTTATTTCCAACTTTTAAAAGGTCTTGATTTCTAACAAATAATCCGAAATTGAATCTAACAAGGCGTAAGTGCAGACAGCGTGACTATAATGTACAGAACCACTGAAATAATAAGACATTGTGTTGAGAAAAGTATTGAGAAAAAGGACTAGTTGCGAGATTGTACGCTAAATGACTGGATGTTATTGACTCTCCATTGCTGTAATCGACTGTGTGCACAAAATGTACCAGATCGTCCTGTGGTCCACGTAGGTAAATTTGTGTAGCTGCACAACTGGGAAATGATCACAACTAGACGTTACGATGTTATGACTATTTTGAGATGTTTGTTTTCTGTTGTTGTTGTTGTTGTTTTTTTTTTGTTTAGTTTTTTCTCTGAGCATGCCGGCCCACGCCGGAGACCACACTGTAGGTTTCTGTGTCGATGTCATGTGCAGAGAGGTTTCACTTTAACTTGAAATGATATTATTGATTCACTGGTTATTTGCTGTGATGAAGATTTCTAAGGCTCCTGTCAGAGTTCACGCTGCTCCCCGTCAACACGCTGGATTTCTTTTGGTTCTGGGAAATGTAGGGACTACGTGTGGATTGTGGATTACACTTACACAATCAGGACGCAAACAAGTCGACAAATTTCGGTCTTGGTGTTTTTTTATTTTTATTTTTTAAATGAAACTCCTACCATCAGCAAAGGGGATTCCTGAGGTTGGAAATTCCAGGTCCTTACTCATCCTGTCACGTCCCCACTTTGTGGCACCCGATGAGTCGGACACGTCGGATTTGTGGATTTAACTCGAACAGAGAAACCATCCTTCCACTATCAGAGCAATACAAAAGGAAAAGAACATCCACAAACGTCTCACTTTCAGGTATTCTACTTCCCTCTTGTTCGAATGAGACGTGATGTAAAAACACACGCACACACACACACACACACGCACACACACACACAAAACACTTTGCTTTGACTATAAGGCACTCTTTCATTTCTACACATTTTTCTAATATATATATATATATATATATAAATATTACTAATTTATAGTGCACTTGTGCAATTGTGTAAACTGACCTGGGTGAACTTTTTATTATTATTATTTAAAAAATCACGATAGTCTAATTTATTTTGCTATTATAGACTTGAATTGTTTTGAATTTATGATTTCTGATTATTTAATTGTTTTCAGATATATACAGTATATACTGTATATGAAAGTTTTATTTTTGTTGACCTTTTGGGATTTTTTTCCTTCTTCTTCTTCTTTTTTAATGTACATGGCAAAAGCGTATTGTTGCTGTCTTTTTATTACGTGCAAATAAAAACTGGCAATATTTTTAAGCTATTTTAAAAGATCAGCGATACCACCGTCACCTGTTCAAAGCAGGTGTATCTTTGGAGAAAGTTTTACTCTTTTTTTCTTTTTCTTTGCCAATCTGTGTTTTCCTGTACAGATGAACTTACTCCAGTTGCCTTTGGTACGGAAAAAAAAAAAAATGCATCATCGGTAGCTAAAGGTACTTTGGTGGACTTTCATTTTGCCAAAAATATCTGTGATTATGTACAGTACAAGGACTGTTTTATTGACAGTAAGCGTAAACCTGAGAAATACACTTAAAGGGCTTGTATTTTAAGGGAGGCTTCAACCAGGGACATGGGTTGTTTTATTATTATTATTATGAGCTGTTACTAATGAATTATTCTTTGGAAAGGGGTTTGAATAATAATTTTCGATGTTAATTACACTACATGCTTAAACACAATTGTAACTAAGGTATTTATAGTAAAATAAAACAATAAAAAAATATATATATTCAATACATTGTGTCACATTAATTAAGCCAATTGCTACAGCTATTCTCTCTCTCACACACACACACACACACACACAGAAGTGGAATTGTCACACCCATATCGAGCAAAGATTAGCAAACTAGCTAGTCTCATAAACTGTACTGTATATCTTGTAATTAAAACCATTAGTCGGCTACAAGCTAGCTTGCTAGAATTAGGCTAACTGCTACACTAAGGTCACTAAAAGTAATTAACAGGCTAGCATTAGATGCTAACAATTCGGTTGGTTACTAGCAAGCTTCCTAACATAGGCAAAACCAGTAGCCAAGGTCTTTAGCACATTAGCATTAAGCTAACTGAGCTGATTAGCATTGGGACGAAGAATAAGCCAGGGTTTAACTGCTAGCTAAAGCTGTTAAGGCATAGCATTAGGTTTAATTAAAAGTATTAGCACTTTAAACTTTACCCTGACAATGACTAAAATAAAAAAAAAAAAAAAAACTGCACAAATACTGTTACATTCAAATTATTTAGAGATTTTTTTATATACATTTCAAGCTCAATTTGCTAAATCTAAAGCGATTTTTTTTAATACTGGTCACTTAAAGATGATAAATAAATGTATTAAATAAATTGTTGTTGTTGTTGTTATTTTGGTCTGTGACGGAGACTCCACACTCTGGAGATACGAGGTGGTAAAAAAAAAGTCAACGTTTCGAGATTAGCTCTGTATACAAACTCTGGTTTTGTTTTTTTTGCTGTACATCCTCAAAACATGTCGAATGACTCATTAGAGCATCGCCGTAACGTTGCAGAATCACGTCAAACGTCTCTGTCGCATAATTTTACATTCACTCTTCGTTCTAACTTGCTGTTCATGATGAAATAGCAGACGTGGTAACACACGTGGTCAGAGCAGCACAAGTTGCACAGCTCCTGATGTACACAGGACGGTGTCTTTTGGCACACAGACTAATGAAGGTCGGTGCTCCCTGTGCTGCCATCTGTTGGCGTGTTAAAAAAAAATAATCTCTCTCAAAACTTTTGATATCCCTTGTATATCTGTTGTTTCTGTGGCAGTTGATTAAGCGGGTCGGGTTGCCAGCTCGACGGCCCATTTTCATTCACACACTACGGGCAATTTGCAGACGCCAGTTACCCTAACCTGCATGTCTTTGAACTGTGGGAGGAAACCAGAGTACCCAGAGGAAAACCACCAAGCACGGGGAGAACATGCAAACCCCATGCACACAGACCTGAGCGGGGAATCGAACACTTGACCCTGGAGGTGCAAAGCGACAGTGCTAACCACTACGCCACCGCGCTGCCTATTAAGTAAACACGTACCGCATACATTAGTCTTAGCTTTAAGAAATCACAAAACTACAAACTAAAAAACTGAAAATTAAGAATCCGAGTTTAAAAAAATGACACACAGACATCAGCAATCATTTACTATCTGTCTTTATTTATTTAATGGGAGGGGGTGCAATTTAATTACCAAACATGTATTAGGAATAAAATGGGATTGGGGAAAACAAAATAATGTAAATGCCAAAAAGAAGAGGAGGAAAAAAAAAGTAAAAAGAACCAAAAAAAAAATAAAAAGAGAAATTTCCTTTTACATTACCTTAATTATACATTTTTAAATATTAAGCTCAATAAATACATGTACTTTAAGCAATCATGCAGCTGTTATTTTATTACTTCCTGTTTCATTACATTATAATACATGTGAAAAATATGCATTTTTCAGTTTCTTCTATAATATTGCACATTTCTAGTGACTGAAATCAGTCACGTATAGATATCTGGGTTTGCAGTTGTTGAGGTCAAGGGATCAAAACTGTAGTGTTGCAGTAACAAATGACCGGAATTTTACTTAGGGACATGTTATAAAGACATAAGATAGCAATGCATAGAATGTATACCACAAATAAAACGATTAAAAGAAGTGGAATATGTATTAATGAATCTTAAAAAATAAAATAAAATAAAAAAAGACTAAATACAGTACAAATGATGAAAATGTGTTTAAAACGAAAGTGCAGCCTGGGGAGTGGTAGCGGATTCTCACACTCCCACAACTACAGCGTTGGCGAGCTGATCCCAGTGCAGCGTGGGTGGAAGGGGGGGAAAAAAATTCGACTGACCTCGGATCAGCTCATGTGGGTGCGTTCCTTCAACACAGTTACACAGTAAGCAATGCATCATGGTCCTGTTCTCATAGTACAATACTAGGCTCTTCAGAGTTGTGCTAGCTGGCTGATCGGACGTGGTGCACGGCCACGTTTCGCCTTAGGCAGCAGCGTAACAGGCAGCTGGATAAAATCTACGATTGTAAACTTGGACCAGCTTAAGGAGGTGTAGACACCAGACACCATTTTATTGGGGGAAAAAAATGAAATCCTGGAAATAACTTCCTGTTCCATCACAGAAAGAGCATTATATACTGAGCAGCAAGTCGATGGGTTTCTCAATAAGCGAAACTGGCAGAAAAGCTTTGAGATAATAAGATCTGTTATTTCATGAGGGAGCAAGTGTGCAGGAAATGGCTGAGAGGTTTTTAGGGATTACTGTGTGTTTGCATTATGTCAGAATTCTGGTAACTCATGCCAACCTTGTCTTCACAATAGGCAAGTGATGAAGTGTGTAGCAACCGTTTATTACCAACACTGAGACATGATTTGGGTTTCAATGGCATATGACAAACTGAGAGTAAACATTATATATGAACCTATTGTCTCTCATTCTCTATAGCGTTTATACTGTATACAGGGTCGAGAGCAGCTTGAAATTTCTCCTTATGAACTCGCCTCCGGAAGGGATTCAATCTGTACGCAGAGGTACTGCTGTACTGTATTTTTTTTTTCCTGGACAGTGATTCCCAAGATTCCTGGACAGTGGTTGCAAGTCTAAGGCTTTCCACAATAAAAAAAGTTCTTTTACCTTGTATTATTTATTGCATAAATTATCATCATCAAGAGAACGTAAAGTAACACTCTGGCACAATATGGCAAAACTTCAATATTGCTAAGTAATTTTGGTCTATATATATATATATATATATATTTTTTTTTTTGCCTGGCAATAATTAGTCAGAATTTGTATAATTCTGACATAATGTGAACACACCAAAACCCGAACCTCTTCACAAGGGGGGGGAAAGAATTATAATTATTTCGGTGCAACCGAGGAACTTGGTTCTTCAGAAATGTTTAAAGGGCCAGTTTGTTCATTTCACAGCCCTCTGCTGACTGCTGGAGGTATTGCATTTGCATAAGAAAAATGAAAACCTTTTTATCTACTCTCTGACAATCCTAGCTCCTGATTCTTGATTTTTATTTAATTTTTTATAAACATGATCCTACACATTGGCATTTAGTCAATAAACACATTATTTCTGAAAATAGTCAAATATAACTAGCTAAGAATGTTACCTACTAGCTGCGTATTTCATGGTTTCAAGGCATAAGACATTAGTTATTACTTAAAAAACATGTGTTGACATCAAGCGGACATGCAAACATTAATCAGCCTCGCTGAGTAATAAATAATAGTGTTTATAAATGTGGAATACTCATTTAAAAAATCAAATATTATAAAAGAAAAATAATTGCTATCTTTGGTCAGTTTTGCGAAAGAAAAAAAACAAACAAAAAACAATAAAAATAAATAAAATTAAATAATAACCACGAATCAGGAGCTGAGATTGTTGGAAATTAGATAAGAGGTTTTCAGTTTTCTCATAATGCAAATGCAATTCTGCCAGCAGCCAGCAGAGGGCTTTACAACTATCAACCTGGCCCCTTTAAACACTTCTGAAGAACTGTTGTAGCTAGAGGAAGGTGGTGTCCGATCTCGTCTTCATGTCACTGACTGCATAAAAAACCAGTCAGAAAGCTTTCTTTACTTCTGCCTTAAAGTAGGTCAGCGTTCCCAAAACAGGGAGTGGACCGTGAGAAAAGAAAGAGAAACAAACAAAAACCCTGCAAAGGAAATGTCCATCAACATGCTGTGCTTATGTTCACAGACAGAGCGTGTATAATTAATGCTTAAAACACACACACACACACATGCTAACTCACACACAAACATCACAGATTTGGGCAGTAAAGAAAATGAACATGGTGAGTATGTAATAAAAAAAAAAACATAATAATAATAATAATAATAATAAAGAAACCTACACCAATCTAAAAGGAAATATATGAGTAAAGAAACACACACACGCACAAGTAAAAAAAAAAAAAAAAGCGGCACTTGTGAGCAGTGTAGGTTAAAGACGTTGGCTGTAGGTGGCGTCAGTGCATCACTACACTCACACACAACACACACACACACACACACACACACACACACGTTTTTCTCCAACTGTGACCAAGCAAAAAAGCTGGAGAAAAAGGGACAGTAAATAAAGATGATGAAATAATAAAAAGAAAACATTTCATGCTCCTGCAATCTTTTCCTTTGCATCGCAACCAGGCAGAGAGAAGCAAAGCCGAGGAATGCAACATCGTCCAAAAACGGAAATAAAGAAGGAAAAAACACTTAAATATGGGTTTCAGAGCTGCTGCGGATACATGGCTCGCTTCAGGAATTGCAATCAGGAGACCACACTGAGGGTCGGATATCGCTCAGAGCCAAACCAGTGGAATGATTGTGTTTCGTTCCTGAATTGATCAATGCATGACTGTAACTTAATGTTTTTTTTTTTTAAAGGAGAAGGATGGCATTGTCTCCTGATGTCAAAAGAAACTTCAAATATAAATATAAAAAGCGGCTAGAACCGACGACTGAAGGTCAAACCAGCAGCTGAGAGACTCATATAGAGAGAGAGAGAGAGAGGAGGAGACGAGACGGCGCTCATGGAGGTTGTGCTTTTGAAGCCCAGTGGGTGTGTGGTCAGTGGTCTGAGCCTGACTTAGAGGTTTGTAACAAGGCCCATGTCTTGGGTACACGGCTACAAACAACATACTCGATGCTTTTCCTTCAAAAATCTGACGGCCATGATGAACTTGAGCAGTGCTGTAATTTCACCCTAGATGTGTCTCAAGTGTGCATATATGAATATATACACTGATTACTGAACCGTATGTATGTATGCGTGAATGTGTGTGTATGTGAGTGTGTATGTGTGTGTGAGGGTATACTGAGTGATCTAGCTCTCCCAGTCGGTGCACGGCAGCCCCTCGTCCTCAGACTCGGACTCGGGTGAGGCCTCTTTGATGCGCCGCAGGGCTTCGTGGATGCTCCTCGTGAGGGGGTCGCTGGACTCTGGACAGCGCTGCTGCTCTTGACGACGCACCTTCTTGAGCTTCACGCCGCGCCGGATCTGAGCCAGGATGTTGTTCCCGTCGTCCTGGTCTGGATCCGGAGCGAGGACGCGCAGCTCGGCTTTGCGCAGGTGGAAACTCCCGCGCTTCAGGCTGGCCAGGACTTCGTCCATGGGGGAGGACGCTGTGGACACGAGATATCGGTCAGGGCTCTGGTTTTAACGCAGCCACCCAAAAAAAAAAAAAAACAATTTCCAAAACTATAATCATATTTTTGTATATAAACAATCAGAACATTTAGAAAAGTCACGTTAATGAACTAAAATATTAAATAAATAGACATTAAACCTCACTTAAGCTTAATTTATGATTCGTCTCGGCACCGGCTGCTTTAAAAACCAAACTGAAAGCGGCTCCCTTTTCTTCTTGCTACCGTCCTTTTGGGACGTCCGTTTTTGGCACCCATGGTGCTGCGTCTTTACTAAATCTTGCACAAAAGGCAAAAAACCTAAAAATTTTAAACTCACTTCGCTAAGCTTTCAACTGACACAAACAAGTTTTGTATCCAATTCCTCCCCATCACTAGGGGGCTCCACATTAAGGCTACTACTACCACTCAGTCGGGAGGGCCGATGACTATCACGTGTTTCCTCCGAACCACGTGGCGCCAGCCGTCCGCATCTTTATGAACTGCTCGCTCACGCACCTTTGGGGGCGGAGTAACACTCTGAGGACAGCGCTATCTGCTCCTTCCGCTTGCGTGAGCTCACAGACGCGCCTGATTGGCTGTAGAGCCGCGATTAATGTGGGAGCACTAAGTACCGCCGAGGTAGCGCTGTACTCCTGTTCACTCATCACTACCGCTACTGAATCACTGGTTGTCAGGATGTTTTATACTGGAGCATGAAGTTTGTGGAACACTTAGTTCTCACTGCACACTACTAATAACCTCTCATTATGTAAACAGCAGTATATTTATATGGTACTGATTGTGGAAGGCAAAGCTGAACTAACTTCCTGTCGTCTCACCTCTCCTCCACTGGGACGACTCCAGAGACGACGTCTTCCTCAGCTTTTTGCGTGCGTTCACCAACTGGCTGCTGTCGAAGAAGCGAGCTGTGAACGGGCCGAGAGGACTTTCTGCTTTGGGTTGGGACGCGGGGCTGCTCTCGTGTCCCTGTCCTTGCCCGGGCGTGTCCTCCAGGGACGGAGGAGGAGGTGGAGGAGGAGGAGGAGGAGGAGGGGGAGAAATTGGGGAGGTGGATGAGTCCAGGACGTTGCGCTCGGTGAGCAGGGGCAGGGAGGACGGGCCGAGCGTTTCCGGGATCGGCGGGATGTTTGAGGGTAAAGACATGAATCCTTCAGGCAGCTGGAGCTCAGGGACGGTGGTGGGGTCTTTCAGGGAAGCCGGGGCGTCGTCCGTCTGCACGCTCGCCACCTGCGTCTGGGGCTGGCCCGCCGCCTTCACGGCCGTTTGAGCCGTGCCGTTTTTCTTTCTGGCGTGTGCTAGTCGGAGGCGCGTGGACTTCAGCGTGACCTGGCCTGGGTAGCGCTTCATGGGATGGAAAAACACATGCAGGTTAACATCAGAAAAAAAAAGAAAAAGAAAAAAAAACTTTACTGGTGTTTATGGATTTTACGAAAAAATCATGAACCTGTTTAAAGCTGCGCAGTCTGTCCAATGTCTTCTGTCTCTCTTGGCTTACTCGTGTGTTCCTCACCTCCTCTTCTTCTTCTTCATCCTGCTGCATGGACGGAAATGTACGTCTGATTCATTAAGGTTAATTCTACTAATAATGAACATGCAGAAAATAATTTCTACTTTTAAATCTTTTAACAATTACAAAATCAGACATGATAAAAAAATTTTTTATAATAATCAAACACTTGTTCAAGACTTGAACTTCTTTTTAGTTTTAGTTTTTAGAATAATGCACTGTATTTTTTAAAACTCTGTCCACCATCAGAGCTGCTGTTACAGGAAAATGATTAACACCTTCTGACCAATCAGAATCACAAACACTGTAGTGGTTTAAGATAAGTGAATTAATAAATATCTAATAATCTTATATATTTGAATATAAAAGAGTAGCTGGTTTTCACCTGCCGCAAAGCATGCTGGGGGTCGGGGTCCTGGCCGCTCTGGCGCTGCTGCAGTTTCTGAGCGTGATTGACGATGCAGATTTCCTGATAAAAAAAAAGAAAAAGTGTCAATTATTAATTATTACGTTTTTTAATTAATTAATTAAAAACTTGGAAGAATTATGCATTCGAGTCACAGCAAAACCTGTGTTTAGAAATTTTTTCACCAATTTTCCAAACCTCCATTATTAGTTAATTGTCCTGATCAATCCAGGAGTTTAAGTGCTGCACCTCTGCCTCAACTTCTTATTGAACTGCAACGTCACACTGCAGTCACTCAGACACGATACAAATGCGAACTGATCTCTTCCACTTGCATATATTCAAATCCACTCGCTATAACGGTTACAGTCTCTAAAAACTGACAGAACATTTTTCTCGTTTGAACCATACAAACATCAGACATGCCAACAAACTGGATCCAGTGAGTGGTTTGAAATACAATATATGCGGAGAACCACGAAGCTCATCAGGAACCCTTTAAGAACCTTAAAGCAATGATGATAATCGTAGTTCGTTCCTTGTTCAGCAGCGGCACCTGCGTGCACGTGTTTTCCAGACTCAGTTCTATACCGTTACCTTTTTGGTTTTGAGGTAGGCTTTCTTGGCGGTGATGCGTCCCCTCCTTGCCTCCAGCTGCCGCGTCCTCTGCTGCAGCTGCGTGACCTCGTCTCTCAGAGGCGCGGGAGCGAAGGACGCGTCGTCCGTGGCCCGGAAGGCGTCGGGACTTTCGTACGTGTCGTAGTAAACCACCTCGTCCTGCCGCTCTGGCCGCAAAACACAAAATGAAGTTAGCAGGCTACGATGCACGACCTGTAGCTACGATGCAGCTTTTCAGCTAAAATATAATAATAAAAAAAATAATTTAAAAAAAGTACTGAAAGAAATATTCAGGGTCAACGTTCTTCTTAATTTATGATAAACTCATATTTCACCTTTCCTACCCTGTGTTTAATGGTATTTGGATTATACTAAGAGATGCATGGTGTATTTTACTGTCCAGCATGTGGTGCAAGTGAGCAGCTCAGAGCATGAGTCACACTCTCTCTCTCTCACACACACACACACACACACACACACACACACACACACACACACAAAGATGTTTTTAAAAACAGCTGCTGATGAGAGGCCTAATGAAACGACTCAAATCCTGCCTGCTCACGACAGATCAAACACAAGCAGGTGACTAACAAAAACTAAAACAAAACAACATTTAATGGCCCATGGTGTGCAGCCCTTAATCACGTGACTAACCGGTCATCTGTCTGCGCAGGCTCTGCAGCTGCGCGGTCAGCAACAGCTCCTCGTACTTCAGGATCTCGAACTGGATCTCGTAGAGCTGCAGCTGCAACTCGTAGTACAGCGCCTCTAACTGGTCCAGACGCGCCACCGCGTCCTCGCCGCCCTGCAGCCCCTGCATCTGAGACGGGACCCGAGGAACGTGAAAAAGGTTCAGGGTGTTATACGCTC
This sequence comes from Clarias macrocephalus, assembly GCA_011419295.1. Lineage (NCBI taxonomy): Eukaryota > Metazoa > Chordata > Actinopteri > Siluriformes > Clariidae > Clarias > Clarias macrocephalus. The sequence continues at coordinate 39,800 of JAAGKR010002425.1, forward strand.
GCGTGCGTGTGTTTGTTTGTGCTGGAGGGCCGTGTGCATGTGTCGTACTGTACCTCCTCTCTCAGTCCGTGCTTCCTCTGTTCCAGGCAGATCTCTTTGGCACGCATCAGTTGCAGCGTCTCCTTGGAAACAGCATACTGCAGTTTCTCCATGCGCTCCACTGCTGCGCCCCACGCCGCCTTCCCGAACTTCCTCTGGTCGGCCCGCATGCGCTCGTACATCACTGGGACAACGTACGCCAATAATCGATTCGTTAGTAATAAATCAGGCTCATCCTGATGCAGTTATATTAATCGTTATATTTCATAATGGGAACATTTTCAAAAACCTGGACAAATCTTTATTAATTAATACATTTTCTTGGTTAGGCGGATATGACCAGGTGCAGCGAGGCAGCTTCTGAAGACTTTCCTCAAAAACGGACCCTGAGGCTCAACTTCCTGGAAGTGTTATTGACTAGTAAAGGTCTTGCGAGGAAAAACTAGCACTGCTGTAAGGAACATAAGGAGATATTTTTATATTCTTAGCACTGTTTTTTTTTCTTTCTTTCTTGTTTGTTTTCTCTGGCTACACTCAAAACACCACAACTCGCATTATAAACTACAATTTTTTTCTCTCCTTACATAAAAACCACGGATCATCTTTAAACACTAGCAAAGTGAAACAGCTAAAGACTTCAGAACAAATCCTTCAGGGATCCCAAAAGAAGAAGAAAAAAAAATGAGGAGCTGATCATCTTATAAAACTATCCAGTTCTTGTGCGGTACAGTTCTGAAACCAAGTATGGATTTGCTCTGGATTTCTCAGTGCTATACGGATGGAGCTTTGATCCTCACTGATCCTCGGTTCAGCAGGCAATCATGAGGCTGTACACACACACACACACACACGCGTCTACATGTTACAGTTAGGAAATTCTCACAGACGAAAGGAACGGGAGAGGCGGAATGAGAGTCGGAACGTTTTAATACCTTTCTGCGCCCGCGCTGTTGTCTCAAAGTACTTCACAGTCAGGTCCTGGATCGACAGCACAGCCGTGTGAGCCTTCCTCTGCCAGTCCTCATCCTCTCTCCTGAGTGCATCGACCCGGCGTGGACCCAGATACTCCGTTTCCAGAGAGATCTGAGCACCAAAAAATAAACAAAAAACAACACACCCACACATTAAACACACAGTTCCACATTATGTGCACTTAAATTCTCATCGTGCTATCACACCACGGTCTGTGTTCACCTTCACTCCCCCGCAATAGACAACAACTAGGTTTGTTAGCAACAGCATCTCAGAAGCGTCAACTAGGATTTTCTTTATTAGGGACGGGAATCACCAGGAATCACCTGATACGATACTGTGAATCTCGTAAGTATCATGATTTCGTAAAATATACTGATTTCTAAACAAACTTAGCAGATAATTTGCTCCTACCATACAGGATACTGAGCTGCCTGCTGACGTGTGAATAGTTTAGAGCGCAGCACCTGTAGGATTATAGAGCAACTGCCACATTTGAACACCTCAAAGGCAAATGTATAAATTCAAAATTAATAATAAAAAAAAACTATTTTAGAGTGGTAATACATAAATTGCCACAGAACAATCACAATATACAATCACATCCTCCACATGTCTAGCATTTAGTTCCTGGACTTGTATTATAATTGAAAATTTTAGTACTTCTAGGATCTAGGAACAAGTAGGACCAAGGAACAAGTGCTGCTCTGACCATGTCTGACATTTAAATGTCTGTGTAACATTTGTGCAGTGCTTTTGAGCTACGTGCAGTTAGCCATGTGCATTAAACTGAGGTGAAATAATGTGTTTTGGAAACGTAGACCAGGAACTACATCCAGCACCTGTATACTTCTTCAGTTCCTGACTCACACACACACATACAGACCACGTGTGCATATTTCTACGATGACGCAGAAAGCAGGGAAATTCATGACACACACACCCACACACCCACACACACACACACTGCTGGGTCTTGCCATTATTTGCTGAGCATAAATCTTGAGAGCTCTGCACTAAGCCTAAGCACTAAAGCCTGAGACTGTCACCTGCTTAGTGACTGTCTTTCTCCAGGCTATGACTTGCGTAAACAAGAACACTTTAATTATCGGTCCCCCTGAGGCCTCAGACAGCTTTAGCCTACTTAGTAAATAAAGCCACGCAGAAGCTCACAAGGCCACGTAGCACCAACGGGCTTCTACAAACCCTGACAGTTTATGGATTCAGAGAAAACGCTTCCTTCATTTTTTCTTTTAGCCTTAGGTCAGTTCAATTGTGAGGACACAAACATGTGAGCAAGAACTTGCACCTGTCTCGCGCACACACACATATACACACACATACCCATAAATCACAGCTGGATGAACATCAAGATGGGAAAAACAAGCTGCTGAGACAAAAAGACACACACAAGGATTTCTCCCATTTAGTTTGAGCTACATGTTAGAGCTTTTGCTCTGTTTGTGAGAAAGCACAAACATCTTAGAGTGGACTATCTAGTATCTATTAGAGCATACTCTTTAGTAGTTTAGTATGCAGGGTGGATTTTAGTAGTGGATTTAGTATCTATTATCAGTTTAGTATGTAGATTGGGTTTTATAAGTGGATTAATTATCTATTAGAGCACACTGTTTAGTAGTTTAGTATGCAGGAAGGGTTTTAGAAGTGGATTTATTATCATCTATTAGAGCACACTATTTAGTGGTTTAGTATGCAGGGTGGGTTTTAGAAGTTGACCTAGTATCTATTAGAGCATACTCGTTAGTAGTTTAGTATGCAGGGTGGATTTTAGTAGTGGATTTAGTATCTATTATTAGTTTAGTATGTAGAGTGGGTTTTATAAGTGGATTTAGTATCTATTAGAGCATACTATTCGGTTGTTTAGTGCACAGGATGGGTTTAAATGTGGATTTAGTAGCTATTAGCGCATACTATTTAGTAGTTTAGTGCAGGGCAGGATATAGCTGAGGATTTAGTATCTATTAGAGCATACTATTTAGTAGTTTAGTGCAGGGCGGGATTTTTCCATGGATTTTATTAAAGCGTACTATTTAGTATTTTGTTGTGCAAGGTTGGATTGGGCCATTTTAGCAGAGTTACTCCACCCCTTATATGTTCTTAGAGGTAACAGCACAAAGCTGTAAACATCAACACTAAACAGGGAATTCAGTACATCATGAAGAGGCGAGAACCCACTGAGTTCTACTGTATAAACCACTTACAAACCACTGAATCAAGCTTTAAATAACCAGAGAACTGCTGAAAGTTTTTCTCCCAAACCACAATGAACTGCACAGGACAAAAACTGCAGGTGAAGATCTGAAAATCTCCTATGATTTGAAGTTCATCCTGGTTCCAGATCAAATTTGTAAACAGAATATGGGAAAGGCCCCGTAGACTAAACATGAAATGTTAAAGCTCTCGCAGCAAAAGGACGTGATTCAGTGTTTCTCTACAAACCGGTCTCAACAGATATAAATAACCCTATTGTGAGAATTGTTTGCGTTCAGAATTGGCAGTGAATGGCTGATTAAATGCTGTAAGTGCGGTGTGGGGGGGGGATGGGGAGCATAGCTGCTGTGACTCGTGTCACTACTTCAGTAACAGTGATAAATGATGAAACGTGTTTGAGATGTTTTTGTCTGACAAACGATGCTCATCCTGAGGGATGTTCATAGGGACTTGTTCATAGTTAACGAGCACGGAGCGATCGTGTTCTTACTGATCGTAATGAACCAGACGTTGGGCTCAAGTGTAGTTCGAAACTGATCCCAGGGTCCTAATGTGAAAACACCCTTACACGTCTTTCCAAAATCTTTTTTTTTTTTTTTAAATCTGTCTAGTTTTAAATCCAAGCATTTATCCGATGCTCTTTTAAGGCTCAAGGAGTATTTCAAGGGTTTGAGCTGTTGCCATAGCAACAACCATAGCTAACAGAGCAGTCATTAAAGATGACGTAATAGTCTGCTGTGTCACCGCTGGAAATAAGTATCCTCCCATGGAATGATATGAAGCTGATAAAAAGAAAACGACTTTGTTTTTTTTTGTCTGCACTGCTGTTTTTTTTTGTTTTTTTTTAGGAACTGCACTGTACAATTTCTTTCCAAAACAGCACACATACATTTTACTATACCGTATACCAGACTTCCGTTTTTTTCCTGAAAGCATGCCTATTTAAAAACTTTCCAAAAACAATGGTGATATGATCTGAGATTCTTGACTACCGTGCCTTAGAGCTGCATGAACTTTAAGACCGACTTACTCACCAGACTCGAGCACAAACGCAGCTCTTCCTCATTTATGTGTCTTCTTGGAAATTCTCACTGCAAGCTTAAAGTGTGTGTGTATGTGTGTGTGTGTATGTGTGTGTGTGTTGAACTTCCTAGCCCTAAACCTACACACCCTTTCAGGGTTTCTGTATCCACATGGTTAAAAATACTCTAATGCAAAACAGATGCTGCTTAGGCCTATAGTGGATCACTAACACACACAATCAAGTATGACCTTCATTGTGAGGACTTTCCATTGTTATTATGATTAATGCAGCTAATTAATCCCTAAATTTAAACAGAAACTTAACCTTGGTAACTTAAAACACTCTTTTTAGGAGTTTTTTATTTTTATTTTTAATAAAACCTGAAATTGTGGGCACCATGTATGTCAGGTATTCCAATTCTTTTGGGGACCCTCAGGTCCACACCACGATATAAAAGTACAGACACAGTTTTATAAATGTTGCAGCAACTGGACATAAGAATGTCTTCCACTAAGAGATTTTTTCTAACCTTCCTGTGCAAAAAGGGACGTCTTGACAAAGCAAGGGTGAGAAAGTGAGATTTCACCCATGTCTCTTGAGTTTAGACGTGAGCTCACATCTCAGGAATCTTTTATTTGAGATGGCACAGACATGCAACATGATTGGCACCATGCTCTCCATTCTCTCTTCTTTTTCCCCAACATTCCTTACATTCTCAGAATCAAACACGTTACTAAAGTACAAAAGCTTGGAAAAGTGAGAAAAGGGGGGGAAAAAAAAAAAACCCAAGATGATTTTCTGATGCTGAAAACAAAATCCAGGAATGCACACTGATGCCATGATGGAACAGTTACGTACAAATAATACTTTTTCTTTTTTTGGGGGGTTGGGTGGGGGTGGGGGTGGGGGCGGTGTTATGTGGAGGGCAGTGATGTAATGAGGTTTCAAAAGGTGGGCTGGATAGTAATTATAATCATAACCATCTGCAGAGTCCCGGTTTCTCCTCTTTAAGCCGACGCCTAGCTGCGGTCCTGGACACGCAACGCTAGCCAACACAAACGCTAGATTATACACGAGTAACAACCAGACACAGGCATGGGGATGGGGACAGCGGGATTAAGGAATAAAAAGGAAATGATGAGTGTGGACACAAAGGGGTTACATGAATCACTAAAGTAATAACAAACCCATTTATTTATTTATTTTTTTTAAACATGAATGAGCAGCGATCATGCTGTCTATTATCGACAGAGATGTCTTGCTGATAAAAGAAGAAAACAGCTGGCTGGATTGAAAGCACATAGGAACCCGAATAAAAGCATCTCATAAGGGTTATGACACGTAATTCTTCTCTGAAGACTTTCCCAAGTCAGAAAATCCGAATGAGGCGCATACGTCCTTCCGTCAATCATATCATCGACACCCAATCATGGGCTTTTATCACAGGAAATCGGTTATTGTTTTAAAGGTCCCATTGTTTTATTCTTTAACCAAGTTAACACATGTTTCAGAGCTCCTTTGAAGTGGGTGTCTTAACTGAGTCAAGTTAAAGTTATTTATAGGACACAGTTGACCTGTAAAAAAAAAAATGTTGTGCAGACATAGCAACAGACTATAAAAACGGACAAGAAACTAAAACTAAAACCCAAATAAAACTATAATCTGCAGTAATACGTCCACCTTCGCTGCGTAGAATAAGCAATAAATACATAAATAAACAGCGAGGGTGGACTTATAGCGGCCTCTTATAAATACCTGGGTGGTTCATTCATCTGGACTGGACAGACAACACAGGCGCAATTCATAGGAATGGACGGCGCAAACTCTTTCTGCTTTTGGAGTGAAGGGAGGAATAATGGAGAGCTTTTTCGGCCTCGGTCATCTTCTAAGGAGTGGTCTGCTAGTGCAGCAGCGTCTCTACTGCGGACAGGAAGAGACTGGACAAGCTGATAAAAAAAAAGTCCAGCTCAGTCCTGGGGATTCCCCTGGACACTGTACAGGAGGTGAGAGAAAGGAGGATGGAAGCTCAGCTAACGTCAATGCTAGAGAATGACTCTCACCCCCTGGATGGAACAGTTTAGTCTCTGAGCAGCTCGTTCGGTGACAGACTGTTACGTCGTACGTGTCTGAAGAAGCGATACAGAAGGTCTTTTCTCCCTGCTGTTATTAGACTGTACAATCGGAGCTGCTCCCAGTGAACCAGTCACCATAATGCACACTGTTATCACTGTTTTAAACAATAACGTACATTTTTCGTGCAATAACACCATTTTAAACCGTGCAACATTACCTAGTGCAATGCGTATGAAATAAATTTGTGCAATAAATTTTCTTTTTAAAGAACAAAACAAAACACTCGAGATCCATCTGAATGTCTAAAAAGTGAACTTTGCATAACAGGTCCTCCTCACAGATCAGTGTTCCGCTAATAAAAAATAAATAAATAAATAAAGTCCTTTTCTGTGCATGCTAACAGGCTAGTCTGGTTTATTAGCACGTCACTTCACCTGATCGAATGCCTGTAGTTCTAAAATATGTGTCTGTCTGTTCCGAGCTCGGCGCGAGACCGTACGTGATCTCTGCCTTGCTACATCTTATCCTACACATCTCTTATTCATGTGGTCGCTCAGAAATACGATAGTGACGGCGCGTTTCTTTGTCACTCGATAGCTCCACCCCATAATGCCTCATTCTCAGGGGGCATGTGGTCTCCCTGTGCCTCCGCTACCCGCTGATTTCAACACTCATTTATCCTGTCAGATGTTGTCATTCATTCATGCGCTCGGTAGGTGGATCGGGTGCCATATGGTCGGGCTGGAGATTCATTAACTTTAGAAAAGAGCCTGGGGATTTAGTGAGACTACTCACCTGGTGGGTGCAGGATATATAAGGAGGAACGAGGTTTACCGATCGCAAGGAAGGCTTTAGAAATTGGATTACGTAACAGCAAGTTAGTTTAATAAAATCAAGCAAGTTACAAGAGATACAAGAAGCAGAACTACTCTTTTAACACAAGGGCGTTTTCAAATCAGGCACGATGGATTTGTGCACAACAACGATTGCTGCCCCTCCCCCACTTCCCCGCTGGAAAGCGTTCACATTCTCACTCTCTCCGTTCTCGGGTGCGCTTGTATATTTACATTCTCCGATACAGCAGGTGGCAGTATATGCCTCTACTTGATTTGTGAGCCGCCATTAAACACGAGAAGTAAAAAATAAGGCAGTTCTTTCGCTCCACGCCTAATATTATTGATATTTCAGAAAAAAATATTAAGAATAACGCTCTCGCGTGGCTTCCTGCTGTATTAGCTATACATTTTTAGATCAGAGGATTGAGAGATTGACGCACGCCTGCTACGCGCACACTGAGGTTTCGAAGGAGGCCGACGGCACAGATAACATCGCGTCTCGTTGGCTACCTACTTCCGTGCTTGGATAGCCGCACCTGAACACCGGGGACGGTTCCCGAGTGCGGCGCGATTGCGTTCTCATTTCTGACTTTGGGGTCAAGTGTTCCCGAGTCCCTAATGCGAAAATGCTCTTAGATTCAGTTACAGACTGAATCCCTCACTTTCACACAATTTCCCACCTCCTGCTTCTAATCCTATTCCATGCCTTCCCATATAAATACACGAATACACTGAACACGTCGAGAGCTTTGCCTTCCTCATCCTCTCTATGCTGAAAATAACTCACCGTCATGTATAATTAGAGTTATTTTTTCCACATTAGGGAATAACGAATGTGTTTATTTTAAGGACATAATGACTCAACAACAATTCACCATGTGTGCATTCTAACTATAGTTCAAAGAAGAAAAAAAAAAACATTAAAATGGAGTAAAAGCTGGCAGCACAATGGGCTTTGTTTAGACCCAAAATAGCAGGTGGTCACAACGTAAGCCGTTTACAGTTGAGTGCCTGTGGGTATCGGTGTTTTGATAAGATATCTCTAATCGCGCGTCTGTGCGTGTACGTCCGTGATATTGCCAACGCACGAGGTCTCACACGCTGATCTGTCAGACTGACATGGAGGCACGTGTCTTTAGACTCCATCCCGCCCTCGACTATTAGTCCCATTGACAATATGCAAAGCGCATGAAAAACTGCTGGATTAACACACACGCGCACACAGAAGTATGTTTGCATTACACACACCTGAAGAGTAAGCATTGATTACGCTTCAACCGTCCAATTCCGGAAAAAAGGGCCTTATTTGCATACAGCTTGTCTAGAGTTGTGTGTGTGTGTGTTTAAGTAGGTCAGGGTTATTATAGTACACCAATACTCAGGTGAAAACCGAAATAAGCAACACTGACAGGCTTGAGTTGGATAGTTTCGGTTACCTTGGAGACAAACCGCACCCTCAATTCCTCTGCTTGGAGGACGGACTGAGGCCGCGATCACATGATCGTGTGACTCGGATCAGGTTTTTGACCCTAATATGAAACAGATCTGATTTTTTTTTTTTTTTTTTGCTGCACTAATCTGATGTCGCTCGGATTGGATCCGAGTTACTTTCATATGTGACCCTAGATCAGATCTGAATCCGATACGTGGTCACGTGACTTGAATGAGGACGCGCAGATCGGAATCCGTGCGACTTTCTGCCTCTGCGCATCACCTCAGATCCTGTATTCTGGTTTAGGGCTGAAAGGATTCCTCGAGTAATTCGATTACAAAAAATGATTAAGGCAAAATCTTCTGCCTCAAAGCTTCTTTTAATGAATTTTGTTATGTATCTGTTTGGCGTGACACAGCGCACTTCTGACTGCATCCGCCAGTAAACAGAGACGAAGAAGAAGCGCTTACGTCACCCACAAAGCGGAAGGAGACGCAAACAGTTAGCGCTGTACTGATTTGAGCGAGCGTTCTGTTGCGGGCTGCAAAATGGAAGGGAGCGATAAAAATATCAGCGATTTTTTATACTTTTTATACTTAAAGTAATTTGAAATACCTTTTTTTTTAGTTTTTGCATCTGAGAAAAGGCTTTAATAATATGAATGTATGGCACTGTAATGCACTTAATTCATCTCAGTCAACTTTAAGCTAGTCCTTGTATTGTGAATAATGACATTCACACATCAATAATGTTTATTTTTAATAAAATGCTGTATGCATTTAAAAAATAAAAGTTGATTTTTCTCAAAAAGAAAACCAATTAATCTTTGTTTCTCTTATATATTTTACATTTAATATATACAATTTTTTTATAAAAAAATAAATAAGTTTAATTAAGCAAAAGTACATATTATCACTCCTTTTCCAGACGCACGTTTCAGTGTCTGTAGCTTTAAATGAACCTGCCCACGTTCATGTTCAGGGCCCCGTCCGGCATTTCCCGCTCATTTCCATGCTTTTCCCACCCATGTTTCTGATAAACAAAATGGGAGGACAGATAATGTCCCGAAATATTTTCAAAATAAACCATGAAGCAAAGGGAGCGAAAGAAGGCTTGCTTAGCCATTAGCAGTTATCAGTAACTTAGACTTGTTTATGGCAGCACTGAGCAGGACCCGGGCTGAGCTGAGGCTCTCTTGGTAAATGAGGCGACGACATGGGGAAATCTGATTCGCTCGTGTAAGCCGATACCAAAATGGAAAAGGACGATGGAAGTGGGAAAATGGAAATGGAATAACAACAGAGAAAGTGTATTCTTGTGCACTAGTGTGAACGCAGGGTAAGAACACCCTGAATCAGACGTCTGGACTGAACGATCATCAGCTTACAGGAGTAAAAAAAAAACGTTTGTTTTCTCTTTAGAGAGAAGGCCGGAGTGTAAACGAGAGCTCGGCCGCGCTTTAAGCCGCTCGTCTCTGGCAGTACGGATCTTTATGCCAAGGTCTGCTGGCAGGATTCCTGACACAAAACAGCTCCCTGTGCCTCGCTGCTAAGCAATAAGCTAACAAATCCACGACAGGAGACGAGAAAGGAAAACACGAGGCCAGGGTTACGGTGGAGTGTGTTGCTGGCAGGCTGCTTAATCCACAGCAGATTCTGGAATAATCAGTCTGGGCTGCGGAGCTGTGACGCCGCGCCGGAGTCTGACAAAATTCTAACAGAGTGTGAAGTGGCCTTCAGATGACGGGAAGAGGAGGGTGTGTGAGAGACAGAGAGAGAGAGAGAGAAAGTAAAGTGAGAGGCAAACAGACTTTGAAAAATGGGACAGAAAGAAAGGGAGACAAATAGAAGAAAAAAAAAGAGCGCAATAAAAAAAAAAAGAGGCAGAGAGAAGGGGAAACAGTAGAAAAGACGCAGCTGAAAATGAGAGAGAAGGCAAGAGAGACAAAAACACTGGAGATAAACAAGAGAAAAGAGAGAGACAGCAAGACAGAGAAGGGATAAAGAGAGAGACAGAGCAGCCAATCAGACAGCGAAAGAGAGATAAAGAGAAAGAAAACAGAGCCAAGTGAGAGAGAGAGACAGTCAATACAGACAATGAGAGAGACAGAGAGACAGACAGAGGGAGAGAGAGAGAGAGGAACAGACACACAGCAAGAAATGGAGACAAATAGAGAAAAGAGAAAGACAGGCAGAGAGAGAGAACCAGTGAGAGAAAAACAGAGAGACAAGCAGTCAGAGAAAGAAAGACAGAAACAGAGAGACAGGCAGTCAGAAAAAAAGACAGAGAGACAGAAGCACAAAGAGAAAGAGAGAGTGACAGACATTCACAGCAAGAAAGTCAGAGAGACAGAGAGAGAGAGAGAGAAACGGCCTTCACAGAGATGAGGTAGAACTAGTCGAGTACCACGAGTACATTTCGGAGATGCGCGTGTTATTTATAGAAGCACAGCTTTACTTTGGTGCTACTGAATACAGAACTTAAGTGCTTCAGTTTGTGAATGTGACTCGACCCCACGCAGGGTCACGACCCCGAGGCTAACAGACCGTGCGTTAGAGACAAAAGCAAAACCTGTCAGACGAGCTTCAACTGCTACTCCGGTACGTGCATTCACAAAAGCTGTACTGTATGTAGAGAGGAAGAAAAAAAAAGAAAAGAAAAATGAGCAAACGTTTATTTTTAAAGTTGTGTGAAACTGCTTCGAGTAAAACAATGTGAGAAGGAAAAAGCGAGAGGATTCCAATAACGACACCGGATCCGTATAATCAGGTAATGTGCTTGGCTTCCCGTCAATAAGAACTCACACGGAGCTCGCTGTCGAGCACATCAACATGACAGGGCACCGTGTGTGTGTGTGTGTGTGTGTGTGTGTGTGTGTGTGTGTGTGTGTGTGTGTGTGTGTGTGTGAACTCCAACACTACAGCTGACTGATTAGGGTGAAGCCACCGACAGGCCGTACGCGGATCCAGCGAGAGAATGGCGCTAATTCACAGCCTCGCTGACGTCACAACTGACCCGTTCAACTGCGTTTATTTCATCTGTACAGGGTGCATTTGTCCCAAACCGGCCCAAAAGGTTTAGATCCATAATGGACGTCCCGGAGACAGCAGACACAAACAATAAGGACCAGGATGACGTGATTAGAAATCATGTAGGAGAGTAAAAGCCACCACACACACACACCCCATTATAAATATAACTAGGGCTGAAACGATTCCTTGAGTAATTTGATTACAAAAAATGATTGAGGCAAAATCTTCTGCCTCGAAGCTTCTTTTAATTCATTTTAAAAGCTTGCGTTATGTTTTGGCGCAATTATTTGTTTGGCGTGACACAACACGCTACCGGATGCAAGCCGCCATAAACACAGACGAAGAAGAAGCGCTAACGTCACCCACAAAGCGGACGGAGACGCAAACAGTTCGCTGTGTATTGATTTGAGGGAGCGTTCTGTTGCGGGCTGCAAAATGGAAGGGAGCGATAAAAATATATTACAATTTATTTTAAAGTCTGCCTAAAGTCTGTTTTGATACTTGAAGTAATTTGAAATAACTTTTTTCTTTGCATCTGAGAAAAGCCTTTAAAATAAGAATGTATGACTGTAATGGACTTAATTCATCTCAGTCAACTTTAAGCTATTCCTTATATTGTGAATAATGAGATAATTTTTGATAAAATCCTGTATGCATTTAAAAAATAAAAGAAGATTTTTATAAAAATAAAACCATTTAATCTTTGTTTCTTTTATATATTTTGCATTGCTGTTTAATTAAGCAAAAGTGCATTTTATGCAATTACTCGATTAATCAATTAAATTTTTGGTAGAATACTCGATTAGTAAAATATTCGATAGCTACAGCCCTAAATATAACGTAATGTAAGATATATAAAGTTATAGTTATGATTTAATGCTGTTCACTTTATGAGGGACTCCCATCTGCGTAAAAGTGGAATAACACCTGATAATCTAAGCTTAATAAAAATAATTGTAAAAATCATTTAAAAAGCTACTTAGCAAAGACAAGCAGAACTCTATTCATTTGTTAAAAGTATGTTGACCAGAAATTAAGCTATTGCAGACATTTGATCACACTGTGACCTCAGGGGAAAGAAAAAAAAAAGAAAAGACAAAAAAAAGTTTGTGGAAATGATAGCTGGTCAAAAAAGTGCCTTTGAGTTTCTCAACTTCAAAAGTGTGATTTTGAGAAAACCTATTTGAGGCGTTTGACCTTGCCATGACCTTGAACCTGTCTGAATTAATTCCATAATCTAACCAGATAATCTGAGGGTTAGGAATGATAACTAGGTATAAATCTTACAAACATTCCAAATTCAGAAGAAGGTCACACTGCTACCCTTATGTATCTCTCTCCATTTCTCTCTCTCTTTCATTCACACACTTCTATTCTGTCTCTGTTAAATCTCACTCTCCGTCTCGTCTGTGTCTTCTACCCCATCCCTCTCTCTCTCTCTCTCTGTCCCAATCCCCAGTCACACACTGCCCTTAATATAATTATCCCAGTAGCTTATGAAGGTCACCATGGCAACCCGGCGCGAGCGGGGCGAACCGGAGGTCATGACCATCGTTGATTAAACAAAGCATCCTGAAACTGAATTAAAGAGAGGAATCTGTAAGGAGATCAAAGTTTACAGACAGCTACACAACCGAATGTGAGATCCTGTGGTCACGTCATGTTTGAAAGAAGAAATGCTCTTATTTACATGTGCTTGAAAGAAATCAGATGAAAGGATTAACGATTTTCAATCGAATCAGATCAAAAGTTGCATTGCAAAAATAAAAAATCGGATCGAAATGTTCTCATATGCATCTGCTTCTTTCTGCTTGAGAGAAATCAGATGGAAAGATTAATGCTTTTGAATCGAATCGAATCAATTCGGGTCCACTCATAATTCACAGTTGTATTCTGCATTTATTAAACTTAATAGTATATAAATGATGAGGAAATGCTCAAAACGTGGATTTTCCTCATCATTATATAGAGGTAGTCCCCGACTTACGAACATCCGAGTGATGAATTTCCACAGACACGACCGGACTGCGACTCTACGTAGATGCGAACGGATATTGATTTAGGGGTGCGGGAGAGATGAGTCGGCCTCGCCGGTTTCAACGCATCAGTCTGGAAGCACGATGTTAAAAAATGTCGGTCCTGTAAAGGCGTCCTGATGGCGAATAATCCTAATTTCGGATAATCCTCAACGAGTTCACAGTCCGATACAACGTAAAACAGCTCCGAGACAAAATTATGTCCGGGATTCCCACAGGGTAGAGACGACAATTCTCTGTAAGATTCATTTCCTTAGGCGCGATTACAGTTTTTTGGCCATGATGGTGACAGTGTGGGGGAAGGGGGCGGAGATTTAGTCAAGTGGATTGGTATGCTTTACACATATTACATTACTCAAAGACAAAGAATTGCTTTGTCATGTGACTTAAGAGCAAATCCAACTTACGAACGTGCTCCTGTACTCAGTACCACCTGAACTATTTTGTGAATCACGGATCGTCTGTCGAATCGATGCGATGTTTGATTTTTGCAATGCGACGTTTGATTCGATTCCATTTAAAATCACTAATCTTTCCTGTCTGATTATCCTCAAGCAACTTTATTTCATACAGGTTTTAATATATAAATATTAAAAACAACTAAAAGTATCTAGCATGCATGAAAACGCTGAGTAACTGTATTATAAAGTGTGGAAATGTCAGAAGTGATAATTGTTTACTTTCTGCGAATCTTCTGCTCTACACTCCCGTCCAGCAGGTGGCAGTATTGCACCGACCACACAACAGCAAAAGAAGTGAAAATCTCGCAGGAAAAAAAAAAAACGATGGTGTATGTATTTTTTTACACTGTTTAGCGTTTCTCAGTTTACTTAAATCATTTCAACCGTGTGAATCGAAAACTGATCCAACGATTCAGTCGATCAAACCGACCAACAAAAGATCGATTAAACTGCATAATGCATTAAATATGGTTTTATTGATTTGTTATTACAATATACTGTTCGAAATGTGATCTATAACAGGATGTGCATAAGTATTAACACCCCCCCCCCGCCTTTTCATGTTGCCCACATTTTCTAGTGTTACAACCTGAAACTGAAACTATAAATAAATAAATAAATGCTAGAAAAAAATTGTTTACACAAGTACATAGTGTGAGTAAGACAGTGTGTGTGTGTGTGTGTGTGTGTGTGTGTGTGTGTGTGTGTGTGTGCGCGTGCGTGCGTGCGTGTGTACACATCTGATTGCTGTATGCTCAGCTCATTCATTGTCAGCGTGTATTGAACTACTTGGGTTTGTAAACAGGTTTGTTGGTGTACATCTTTAAATATTTATAGTGTGGATGTGTGCGCGCGCTCCCGTCACCTTTATTTGCTGTCGGCGCAGCATGGCGAGCTCGCGCATGTCTCTGAAGGGCTGCAGCAGGTAGTGGTAGAGTTCGGTGGTGGCCTCCACCAGGTCGCTGTACGCCTCGTCCTGCACCGAGTACAACTGCAGGAGCTCCACCATGCTCTCCATGCCTCGCTGCTTCTCCAACAGCTACAGAGAGAGAGAGAGTGTAATGTATTATAATGTAATTAATGTTTTATAATTGCTTTGGCAACAATGTAATATTTTTGTTACTATTCATGCCAATAAAGTTCTTTTGAACTGAACTGAGAGAAAGAGAGAGAGAGAGAGAGAGATTATCCTTCACATACAGTTGTTTTATTCGGATTTGTTTTTGCTTGCTCAGAATCATCACACTGTGCAAAAACTGGCAAACTTCTAATACACCTTACGTGCAAAACATCTTGTGTGTATGATAAAACTGGTGCGGTTAAAAATGTATTGAGGAAAAAAAAAATTATCATTCTTTTTTCACCTTTTTGGAAACAGCAAATTAAAAAAGAAAAAGCATCAAAACGCTAACGAAAGCATGACAGACCTGTTCATCAGGTATATATTAAATATACGTATTTATTCTGTTCAATTTCCCCGACGTTTATTTCACATGATGAGCTAAAACTCTCACTACAAGCACCAGGGATCACCAACAGCGGCTCATGTTTGACCAGGATTAGCCTCGTCTCTCTGCTGGATCACTGATCACTACAGAGCTCTTCTCCTTTTTTTTTTTTGGGTGGAAACCGATAAAACTGTTTTCCAGGTTTTTGACCTCGTGTGTTGTTCCGTTCCCGTGACGGATGGTTTGGTTTGACATCCGGGCTCGGGTTCACACGCGAGAGTGCCGTAGTCACAGCTTAGGAATTAAACAAAAAAATAAAAATAAAACAACAAATACAAATAAACAAACATGGAATAAACACAGCTGGACAGATGTGGTGGTGTTTTCACAGACATCATGAGTCTAGTGGACTTTGTGTGGATCATGATGATTAAAAAATGGAACTAAAACAAAAAAAAAGCATCAGGAGCACTTTTGGTGTGAATTGGCCATTCTTTCTTTAGTCTTTCTTAAGCTTGAGCTCTCTCCCTCTCTCACACACACACACACACACACACACACACACACACACTATGGTGTAGCGCTCAGAGCTCTCAGAGAGGAAACACTGGCTGATTCAGCTCCAACACTGCATCCTCTGTTTACCTTAGCCGCTGATCGCCGTGGAGGGGAGGAGCTCGCCGCCCGGCGGTGTCAAAGGTCACCTGGGGTAGAGCCAATCGCGCCTAGCTTGTACCTCCTGATTACTTACAGTGGGTATGTAACTCCCTCATATGCCCCGTCAGTCTCGCGTGTCCTCGGTGAACCCTCAATAAGGAGGCGTGCCCTCTGTGCCTGTCAGTCATACCAAGGAGGCGTGGCCTATGTACCTGTCCATGTACAGTACGTACTCGAGTCCATGTGCAGAGTCCATGTACAGATGTCTTTTTTCTAAGACTTGTTTAAAATGATATATTATTTAAATTATTACGACACAGCTAGCGTTGGTACGCGCCGTTGACGGGAATAAAGTTTTTAGAACTAGCTAAAGGGTTAATGCTAATAATAATAATAATTTTCTGATCTTTAATTGTAATCAGTGATATTATTATTATTATTTCAGGTTGACGCTCACTTACATGTCTGTGTGTCTTTCTGTACGGCAGAACTCTCTGTCTAACTTATTAATACACAGAAATCATATTCTGTAAGGTTGAGAATCTGACGCCTTGTTTACACCAAGTTGTACTTCTTTTGTGAAGTACAGATCTTTTGGTAACAGATCACATGACAAATGGAAAAAGTAGATCAGATAAAGATGAAGTTTGGTCTTAAAACGACTCCAGCGTGTTAAAATTCACTTAAACCACTTCAGCGCTGTTATTTCAGCCAAAGTGAAAATATGAACTAATCCCAGTAAAAATATTCACTTTATCTTTTCTAATTAATATCTATTGGTGCAGGTGTTTGTTTACACTGAGACAGTAGCGCATTAGTAGCTTATTTTAAAGTAGATTAAATTCAGTTCATAACTGTTCATAACATCACTTTTACTCGACATTTAGATTTCACTGATGGTGCAGATTAAACTTCAGACAGAGATCTAAGGACTGCAGAAGATTCAGTAAATTCTTTCTGGACAAAATTTAATGAAACTTTCCACATGTTTTGGTATTAAACAATTATCAAAGGAGTTCCTGGGAGGCCAGTGTTTCAGATGTGGAGCAGCAAGTCCGACCGTGGCTCGGGTGTCCTGAGAAAACGTTCCACCTTGAGACTGGTTTTGGTTCCTCCAATGTATGAAACGTAAATATATTGAAAGCGCGAGCTCTGACAAAACCTGACAAAATTTTATTTATAAAGATTATATTTCTGAATGAGAAGTGTACACTCAGTGTTCTGGACCACACCTGTGTCTTTATTCTACTAATTCACACTTACACTTTCACACTACATCAAAAACTATTCTGCATTCTGGAGAATGAATTGGATCCAGGACTCACATCCTCACGTCTGCGTACCTTGTACCTGTACCTGACCTGCCTGAACACGCAGCACCGAGTACACCTGCGCAAACATTCGATATTTCTTAGGCAATAAAACGCAGCACATGCGCGCGTACATGTGCACACACACAGTGTTAATCTGGCGGTACGTTTACCACAACCATAAAATGACATCCATTAGGGTGATAAATCATGAAATTATTACCCAGAATGCACTGCAAATCCAATTTATAACCGTTGTACACCATTACGTATAGGGTTTTTATTTTAAACTGTATTAAAGTATCTCATCATAATATGATGCGTGTTCAAATCAAACCCGGGACTTGTGATCAAATCTCTGGTGAATGATCGCGTAAAAGTGATTAACTGATTCCAGCACAGTCCGGTGATGAGACTCTCAGTCGCAGCAAAACGTGAACGATGTAAATGTTTTAAAGGAGGCTGCAGGGCCTGGCCGAGGTGGCTCGGAGTCCACTGCAGCCGTAAACATTCAGCGTCTGATCCATGAACAGCGTCAACTCGGGGAAGAGACGCATTTGTCTGCGTGAACTGTACACACGATCGTTCACCAACACCACTCGCACTTTACAGGAACTCGGCTGGGTGTTCTCGTCACGTCCCCCGTACGGTCCTGGAGTCCAGGAGCTCCTGGGAGGCCGGCGTTTCAGACTGTGAAGCAGGCGGTCCGACATACTGAGGAAACTTTCTACCTTGATGGTATCCAAGTGAAACTCTGGGATAAGAGCATTACTGTAGCAGGGGATTATATCATGCAGGGGTTGGCAACATTAAACACTCAGAGAGCCATTTAGAGCCGTTTCCTACAGGAAAGAAAAAAACGGGAGCCACAAAACACCTTTTGACATCTAAAATGAAGACATATGAAGTATTAAAAAAACCTACAGTGAGCTGCAATTATGAAATCAATGAACTGCTTCAGAGAAAACTAAATCTTATTTCTGCACCCAAAATAAAAATTTTGAACTCGACTCAAAAAAAAACGAGGCTGGGTTGAAGGTTACTTTCAAATCAAATACTCAATGTAACGTCTATTTGAGTCCTCCTCCTGTTCGTGAAATAAAAAGCCGAACTTAAATTATACACCTGCAGTAAAGCAAAAATGCCGTCTGGAATTAAACACATTTTATTTTACTGTTACAAGATCACCATAATCTTCAAATTTAGAATTACATTTAAAAAACAAACAAACTGAAATTTTTTTTTTTTTTTCCAAATTAAATACTCATTTCTTTTCCAAAGCCACAAGGAGCCGCAGCAGAGGGATGAGGGAGCCACGTGCGGCTCCGGAGCTGAGGGTTGCCGATCCCAGGTATAGAGAAATGAAGACAGTGTCTACTCTCATAACTGATCTTCTGTCTTCTGCACAATAAAAAGTTTATGGGTTGTACTACTCTTACATCTCGATCTATCATAATGAACACGAGTAGAAGGAATATGACAAAAGTTTGTTGGTCTGTAATTCCAGGTTAGACGCACCTGGCACCGTGCAGCTTGCTGGTGTTTAAACCATTACCATTTAACCATTAACCGTATGCGAGTCTGACTACATGTCGAATAAGTAAGTTTTTATTACCATTAAAGACTGCGAGCCCACGCTCTATAGTTGTTTACACTGATTATGTGTCACATGAAGGAGTCACATGAAGCTCCGACGCCAGCCGAACCTGGCGCAGAAAGATGTGGTCAGTGAGACCTGAAACAAACAAACAAGATCCTCTGATTGAAGCGCATCTTCATTATTAGTGTCCGCTCACGAGCCTGATCATGCGTTTGACATCCGCTGATTATTCACACGGACAGCGTTACCCAATTCAAGAACGTCTAGACTGATTACACAACATACAGAACACGTGAATGTCTGGTTAATTTTTATTTGTATACAACGAACAGGAACATGCAAACCTCAAAACTCACTGCTTTGAAGAAGCAAAGTTAGATTAAAGAGTCTCCAAAACACATCATAACCGAACTTCCATAATCATAACTGAAGTTAACCAATTAAAATGTTATAATATTATCTTTTTGGCACAATAAATGCTCTGTAGCCCACAGGTCTATTTATATTGGATGATGTATATGTTCAAGTCAACAGCTGTATCTTTTCTCATTCGCTAATTTATGAAGAAAGCAAAGTATCGACAGTGTGGGAAAGAAACAGCCAATCAGAATTTACCTCGACACTACATGGAAAACTGAGAGAGCCGTGTTGCCAGATTGGGAAGGACTCCAGGAAGCTGGCCAGGTCTATTTCCTTTGATGTTGGGCAGGTAATCAAAAGTAGGCTCATTATAGTGAAAGAATATAAGCACATAAACAGTTATGCTATATATATACACAGCTATAAGTTCTAGGATTAACATTGTTTCTGTGGGTTTTCAGCATTTGATGTTTTTGTTACACTTACAGATCTGGCAACCCTGTGCGAGCTTCAGCGAGCAAAACTATCATTATAGTTGTACTGAAAAACAGCTTTCTCTCAGTAATGAAGGCCAAATATAACGACACACATTGGCAGTGAAGCGGTATTTCACTCTGTGATGATTAAACTTTGCAGTTTAACTGCTTCGCATTCGTTACACTATTGGGATCGTTAATTCTCGTAATTTTTTAATATTGTTGTTTGCTTTATTAAACAATTTCAGCTTAGGCTAATGTGTCTTGTCGCCATTAATAATCAATGATTAATCAATTATTCATTGTTAGCATTTTCAATAATCTGTTTATAAAACGTTATCCTTCCTACATAATGAAAGAGGAAGCACTGAAAGTACTAAATATGTATCCATGGAAATTCAAATGATTTAACTGTTCATCTTAACCCTGGTTCAGATGCAGTGTTTCTCTTTTGCACTGATCTCCAATCAGCTGAATAACACTGTCTAAGGGCACGTGAGAAAGATTAACCTGCACGCTCAGACGCGTTTCCGTCTCTGTGCTGGGTTTTCCTTCCACCTGTTTTTATTCAAATTTTTATTTTGCATGTGAATAAACCTGAATGGACACTAGAAACTCCAACAAGCATCTACAGTACCGTGCACAAGTCTCAGGCACCATATTATATCCTGTACCAATTTTGTTATACAAGTTTATAATGTCTGCATAATTATGTAGAAAATCATTCAGTATTTCAATATATAACTTAAAAATGTATAAATAAATAACATTGCAGGAGAATATATCTCCAGCAAGCTCAGTAAAACCTAACAGCTGTTAGGTTCTTATAAAACTGCACAAATCTGTGTCTAAAACTTTTACTCCAAATATTAACTGTTTATTTTATTACTCTTTATTGCTCTTTACAGAAGTTTCTTTTATTCAGAAATGTTTTCAAAAGCATCTTTTGCTTATGCCATGTTTTTGTATGTGCCCAAGACTTTTGCACAGTACTATAAGTAAAGTAGCTGTTAGGTTTTACTGGTTTTGCTGGAGAATATGAGTTCTTCGGGTAACTGTCACACTCGCTCCTTTCTATTTTTATGCAAATCCCAGGAGTCTACATTAGGTTTTTTTGAAAACTGGTCTGTCTTGTATTATATATTTTTTCTTTACAGCCAAGCATATATTCTCCTGCAAAGTTATTTATTACATTTTAAGTTATATATTGAAAAACTGAATGATTTTATTCCTTATTATGCAGACATGGTAAACATATATAACAAAATTGGCACAGCATTGGTGCCTAAGACTTTTCCACAGTACTGTATATCGTACATACAGTAATGTACAAAAGTCTTCAACCAGACTTGTATTTTTTACTGTAGTGCCTGAGCAGTTTCAGAGGAAAGTCTTTTGCTTGTTAAGCCACACAATGATCTATGAATCATTCAAGAATTGAAAAACTCACCTAACTTAAGTCCTGACCCAGTCAGAAACAGGTGCTGATGATGACAGATGATCAGACCTGTGATTAGTTCACTGCTGATGCTGAATGCTGAATGACCAGAGGGGAAATGAGGTCGCTGATGAGGTTGGTACTTAAACAACCCGCTTTTAAAATTGTATCTTTAGGCACTTTGCACTTTTAGGCTTGGCGCAGTAAAGCATTTGTAAAATTAGTAAAACATTCTTTAATCCACACATGCAAGAGCGATCACACACTACCAGGCGTGACTGTTAAGTAGGAAAAAAAAAAGAAATAATAAAAATAAAAATTTAAAGGTTGTAACAGGAACAGCTTCATCACTCCACCCTGTTGTTGATGACTTCCCTGTAAGTGCATAACTAACCCTCAGGGTGGTTCGGCTTCTTAGGTTTCCCAGGGTTTTCATTTGTTTTTCAGCAATTTTTCCACGCGTCTCTCCTCCTGCATCCGGACACCAGAGTACAGGAAGTGAATACAGCCGCGCTTTAACTAGAGTCGAACTGACAGGCAGAATATAACTGAGGACTTTTCTTTTAGCAAAAGATTCAAATTTCACTTTATAGATGCGATATATGTACAGATTAAAAAGAAAGAACTAGCATTACATCATAGGCGTCAACTCGCTTGTCTAAATTACGGGAGTTCCGTCTTAGCCATGTTCGACAGATGAAGTCTAAATGACAGCAAATGAACACGATTGTTGACGAATTTAAAGCTAATACTCGCGTATACGTTATAACTCATTTAAAAGTATGAACGTTTTGCTTTGTCTGGTTCTGGAGCTGTGAGCGGCCATGTTGATTTGACGTCAAAAATATCCTTTGAATATCCCTTATTTAGGAGAAACAACTGCAATATTTGCTACGGTCAGTGCTGGTACGATACAACCGAGCACACATACGCGGGTGAGTCAAAAATGATCCGCACTCGGGTTATAGTAAAACTCCTGGTGGCCGCACTGTCTTATCAGCGCTTTCAAGTGCACTGCTGTGCACGGAAGAGGAGCAGCGTGCAGTGGTGCGCATGTGCCTGGTCTGAGGGTGTACCTGGTGCCGAAACAACTCACGGAAGAGCGTAAACAGAAGCGTTTGTATATCTGCAAACAACATTCGGAGCGGTACTCTAATAAGGAAGGTGAACGTTTCTTAAAGAGAGTCATTACTGGTGATGGGACACGGATTCATCACTACGAGTCTGAGAGTAAACGGCAGAGTACGGAATGGAAACATCCTCAATGGCAGACCGAGAAAAAGTTTAAAAGTCAACCATCAGCTGGAGAATTCATCAACGCTTACAGTTTTCTGGGATTCTCAAGGGCCAAAAGTATTGGAACATTCTGAGGGAGGGGGGTGGGGGGGGAGTTCAACAATCAACAGTGTTCATTACAGAGAGACGCTTATTGAAGTGCTTAGGACTAAACTGAGGACTGATATCCGAGGACGTCGTGATCTCACGTGACGATGCACGTCCGCACACTTCTGCTCACACTGCCGACACTCTGCAAAAACTTTATTTGGTTTTGAGGTGTTAAAGTGTCCTCCCTATAGTCCTGATCTTGCTCTATCTGACTTTCACCTGTGTGGTCCCCTAAAAGCCGCTCTACGAGGACGAAGATTTACTTCTGGTGAAGACGTGAAGACAGCTGTGCATTTGTTCCTTGTAGCTCAGCTCAAGAGTTTTTTTTAATGAGGAAATATGAAATACTTATTGACAAAGGGTATTCGAATGTCAAAAAACTATGTATTTGTCATTCCTAAAAGTTAATTAAATTCGAAGAAAGAAAAGAAAGTTAAATAAATTCTACTGCCAAAGGGCGGATAAATTTTTTATTTACCCTCGAACATACCTTTATGAAGGAAGGAAATTTTTTTAACGGAAAGAAAGAAGGAAAGTTTTGTGTCTTTATGTGCTTTCTTAATGTGTTCAGGAAATTATGGCCAGAGTTTACAAGTTCGTACAAGTTAACTTCATAGCAAATGTACTTTTTTGTAATGGACGGTAATAAAATAAAGAAGTGTCTCTGTGTCTGTGTCTTATTTCACTCTGGAGTAAAAAAAACTAACAAAAAAAAGCTTCTGCAACAACTGAGAATACAATAAAACAATTATTACAAAGTCGTTAGACGCGTTTCTTTTCTTTTTCCAGGTTTGAGGTCAACCTGTCTGCTTAGAAAGTCACAATGGACAGGAATAAAATCTCAGACAAACGCAAGCCCAGATTGCCCTGTAATCTATCTTCTGTTCTGCATTTACATCAATGCTCTGTATTGTTCTAGCATTTCATCATTTCCTGTACCCACTCCTTTAGTTGTTTTTTTTTTTCTCTCCACCCGAGGAAAATCGGAAGAAGCGTTTAAGACGGAGGAAGCGGAGACAAGTTCGCGTGTCCAGTTTGTTCGGTTACGCGAGTCCGCGTACTGTCTCGGCGCTAACCACAAAAACATGTTTGCGAGCGTCGACGACGTGTTGATGAATGATATGTGATGATGTCATCTGTTACCTAAGCTGCCGTTTTTTTTTTTTGCTTGTTGGGTGAAAAAAAGAAAAAAAAAAAAAGACAGATAATAATAGAAAAAAAAAAGGAAAGAAAGAGTGTTTTGTTTCCAGTTGCATTCAGGAGCTTAGCTGATTAACTCATGATTTAAACGTCTCCTGCGTGAGAGTGGCTTTTTTTTAAATGACATGCTGTCACATGACTACGCTTTACATCATACGGGCTCGCGACCTCACGTCCCATTCATACGCCAGCAGGAGACTGCGACACGCTTAGCCATCCGCATGACTCATTCGCACTTGCGCTTTTGTTGCCTTTTTGAAACGTTATCCGTGTAAAATGGAGAGAGAGAGCGAGCAGCTTCTCACGAGTCGTTCATACTGCGCTCTCGGGACGTCGTGTAAGGCTTCGAGTGGACGTTTTTGGAAAAAAAAAAAAAAAAAACCTAGAACGCGATGTAATGTTTAAGGTGGGAATTAATCTGAGCTGATCCCACAACAGCAGCTGCCATGAGAGACAGAAAGAAACAATCTCTCTCGCTTTCTTGAACAGTCTGAAAAAGTCATACGTCATCAAGGCTGAACCAGACACAGACCTCTTCGCTCTCTCCCTCTCTCTCTCCCACACACACACACACACACACACACACACACACACACACAGGTCCTTTGTAGTTCTCTCAGAGGTGGACTGATCATAAATCCATTAGCTAGGCCTCCGTGCAAGTAAAACTCCTGCATGCTGCGTGTCTTTGGTGCCGAGAAACCTATCTGACGAGGACGAAAAAAAAAAAAAGGTTTCGCTGACTCCATATAATAACATGCTGAGCTAGCTAGCTAGTTGTGCATGTGTACAAAACGACGCAACGTGATACAATCATTTAGCACATTAACCGAAAAAAAAAAAGTCAGCAAATTTTTAGGTTTTAGCTTGTGACCTGTAGAGGGCGCTCCTTATGCAGAGACTTAATGACCGGTCTTTTGGTAAAGTTTAGTGTGAACGTTTGCATAAAATGTAAAAAAAAAAAAAAAAAAAAAAAGATTTAAATAACGTACAAATGTCTTTCTAATCAAATGCGTATAATGACCACAAGGGGCGATGATAAACTTTTAGGGACGATTAATTGTGACCCTGAAATCGGTTGATTACTGACAAACACGCGACGTTTGTGTAAATTCATGCTAGCGTGAAGTGGACCGACAAAAGAGCTACTGAATGTTTTATTCCTCTTTTACCGTAAAAATGCGCCCACGTTTTTAAATACATTTGTATTAAATTATCTTTTTGTTTAACATCATTAGAGTTGTGAACCTTTTAATGAACCTTTTTTCTGATAGTGTTCCAACACTAACCTTACAAATGAACTGATGTAACACGTTCACCATCTGGACAGTGGTGACTGAGGAGACAGGAAGCTTGAGCGGAAAGCGGCTAGTAAGAAAGTAAGAAATTTCTTAAAAAAACACATCACAGCTTCTTCAGAAAACGGAAACTGCTTGCATCTTCTACAAATACTCAAATTTTGCAAGATTATCGCTTCTTTTTCGTCTTTTGCATTTAAGAGCAGGTGATGTTTATACCGCCACCTACTGGCCTGGAGTGTGGATCAGAAAACTGGCACAAAAGATTTTTTTTTCTTCAGATTATCGCTTTGTTCAAGACATGTCACTTAAACTTTAAACATCAACAAATTTCACTGCATTTCAGTGCTCATTAAATATGTTTACCTCACAAACCTGTTAAAAATATAAATCAATCAAACAATAATCTTTGAAAAATCAAATAAAAAAATAAAACAATGCCAAAAATTCGAACTGAACTCAATGATCCGTTTCTGTTTCACAGCTCTGGACATGATGTATTTTTCTCCAATTATACGTGGAATGTCTACGAAACAGGTTCCTATTAAGCATCGTTCCTTCATCAGCCTCTTGTTTGAGGTTAATGAGACAAAAGCCTGCATCTTGTCTTGCAACTGGAAAACCCTCAAGGCCTCCGCGCTGAAGATTTTCCAGCGTTGGAAAAGTTTTGAACGAGCGCAAACGGATCGAGAGGAAATTTCGCTCTGGATTTAAGTGGTTTTGTCAGTTGTAGAAGTACAAATGATGGCGAGAGAGAAACAGAGAGAGAGAGAGAGAGAGAGAGAGAGAGAAACGGAGAGAGAGAGAGAGAGAAACGGAGAGAGAGAGAGAGTGTAATTATGTACGTCTGTTATTTTTAACGTCTCGTATATATTGACTGAATCAATCACGACCCCCGTGTTCCATCACGAAGGCATCGGCGTAAACTGTTTACGAATCATCGCCAAACCGTTCCGACACTCTAAATATTGACTTGGCTCAGGATGAGCTGCGCAGGCGGTGGCGGCGGTGGCGTGTTTAACGCTATCAGCCCGATCCCAGCTGCGCTTGATAACGAAGCACTTTGCTGCCGATCTGACTCGGCGTGCTGCGATCCTGCAGACGATCCCGGAGGAGTCTGGGAAATCTCAGCTCCTAATGAACGCGCCGGCTCAGCGCTGACACCGACGGCTGACGGAAAAGTGGTGGGAAAAGATCTCAGAGGAGCGGCTCCTTTGAAGAACAGGAGATGTCGTGTTGGAAACTGGACTTAAATGAATTCGGTATAACTAGCAGCAATTGTGGATGTCTTTCACTTTAACGTCACGTGGTTTTCCTGAGTCAACTCCCTCTATTATTCTCGTTTTAGGAGGAAAAGGGGGAAAAAAAAAAAAGATCTGCTTTTTTTCCAGGGACCCTCACCACCCGATACACACTCGGGACCAGCGCAGCACTTCCTGTCTGGAAACCAGTCCACACAGTCTGTAAGGACTTCCTGTCTTTGTTGCTTTAAACACCCTTGAAGCTTTGATTCTCTCCACACATACTGTACACTGTGCGGGTTCTCTTTCTCAGGACTTTTTGACTTTACTCTCACACACACACACACACACACACACACACACACACACACACACACACACTTTCTCTTGTCATCATCGTCCCTTTTTCGCTCTCCTCCAGAACAACAGGATTGAAGAGGGCCTTGATCTCGCCACCTAATGCTAGATGTCAGGACAACCTGCTGTGTGTGTGGATTTCTCTTTACATCTGCGGCGTTGGATCTATACCTGCTTCGCTCCAGACATTAGACGAGATCAATGAAGCACTTAGAATTTATTAATAATTTATACAAAACACACCTTCCTATGGACAGAAAACCAAACATAGAGGTGTAAAGTGTTATAACTGATCGTGCAGTGAGAAATACAGATGAGGTCGTGTGATTTATTGACACGGGAGATCGCTTTGTCTCTGTGTTTATCTCTCAGCTGAATGTTGCCACCAAAAAATACATATAAATAAGTATACAGAAATCACGTGAATTCATTTTGGTTCCTTTCTGTCTGCGTGTTGATGTGAGGTTTTCGTCGGTCTGTCTGAGATTCGGATCACTTCCCCACAGCGCGGTGCGGTGTGTTCAGACCTTGTCCTGGGTTAAAAGATCGAAACTACATGGTCTAGGTGGATAATCATTGTCTAAAACTGTTTATAGAGAAAGCGAGAACGAGATGAGAGAGACAAAAGAAGGAGGAGATGACGATGATGATGATGATGATGATGAACAGGCCAACGCCGCCAAACAAAACACTCTCACCGTCTCACGCGGTTACAGGAAATGAATCAACCTCAGAGCGATATATATAACGAAGCACAGCGACGCACCAGGACGGACTGACACCACGTGCGCATGAAATATTTATTAAATAAATAATTTTTGTCTGTTTATGTTAACACTGTGGAATTTCCTTGAAACATGTTAACTGCTGGGACGGAAAACAAAGTTAAACTTTTGACTGCGTCTGAATGCGACAAAGTATGAAAAAAAAACGGCAAAAAAAAGTTAAACAAACATTTACGCGCTAGTGCTGCACAATTAATCAAAACCGTAGTATGGACCTGCGCAATTATTTAATCGCCAAAACCTGCAGTTTATTACAGGTCATAATATATGCATAGTCATGAGATTAAGTAGAGTTTGTTGATAACTTCAGTATTTGTTTGTTTTCTAACATAATTTTTAGTTAAACACATAGTCAAACATCAGTTGGTCCATTTAATAGTTACGTATCGCAGTTTAAATCGCAATCGCAAAATGTGTCAAAATAATTACATTTATCGACTTATTTTTCAATTAATTTGTGCAACCTTATCACTACAAAAAAATAAAACATGTCACCATATCAGTTGTCACTCACACATACAGAGTTAACATGTCCTGAGAACATCAGGAACTTGTCGCAGCAACTGCTTTTAGATCTGGAAACCAGAGAACCCGGAGGAAACCCACCGCGCTCGGGAAAAACATGCACGTTTTCCTAAGAATTCTTTTTTTCTTTTTTTTTTTTTTACCATTTTGGCCTTTTGAGGGTCTTAACATGTTCAAAAACTCATGGTTGGAATCTGCTGCCATTAGGATGCCTGCGAGTCTGGCTGCCCCGGGCGTGGCATTGGGCCCTCAGGGGCCCCCACACGAGATTTGTCTGCATAGCTCATACACACTTGCATGTATGCACATGAAACCCGGTACACATTCAGAGCTCATTGAGCTGAAGAACTTTCGCGTGTCCTGGGCTCAACTCGACAGGAAGTAGGGTTGGGTACAGAAAACCGGTGCCAATACAGCACCGGTACCTATAGAACCACTATGTACCGGACCGAAAGAGAACGCGAATTTCGGTGCATCAATTAGGTGCCACTTAAATGCCTGAACTGTCGATTTAAATATTTGTTCTCTGAGGCTATGATGACACGGGTGTAATAAGCATTAGATTCATCAACACACATGATCGCTAGTAACATTTAAATACTGCATTCATGGGGTGTCAGAAATGATCGGAAAATTATTTCCGTAATTAGAAAAATCTTGAGGACTTCGGAAAGCTTTGATAATACAAATCCAAAACACTGTTGCAGTAATGCTACTGTCCATTTAATTTTTATAGAATAAATGTTTATTAGATTAGATTTTTTTTAAAAATCATCGGGAAATGAGACCATCCGACATGC
Organism: Clarias macrocephalus; assembly: GCA_011419295.1. Lineage (NCBI taxonomy): Eukaryota > Metazoa > Chordata > Actinopteri > Siluriformes > Clariidae > Clarias > Clarias macrocephalus. The sequence continues at coordinate 68,818 of JAAGKR010002425.1, forward strand.
GCGTGAATGCATCTTGCGCTACACTCGCTCTGACGGCAGCAGGGGATCTACCGCAATCTGAACTTGCTAAATTAACTCTCGTTAAAATGCCTAAAACTAAACGGTCGAAAGTGTGGCTTTTTTTCACAAGAAAAGGATTCCGACCCCGCGACGTGCAGTAAATGTTTTACAGCAGTTGCGTATAAAGGGGGAAAGGCGTAAAATCTAATAAAACATTTGAGGGCACACGGAATAAACTTAAAAGCAGAGGGACGCGCCGTGTTTGACAGCTTACAGACAACAGCTGGCACTATTGGTGTGGACGACTCCAGCCCCAGTCATACAGTACCAATCGTAGCAAAAAGGAGTCCAGCGATTATGATGATAACAGCAGCCTTTCCGCAGGTTAGCAGTAGGCTAATGTAGTGTTAATTACAAAATGCAAATCTTGCATTCAGGCTAACAAATTGCCAAACGATTTGTAAAATACTAATGTAACATGGATTCTGTTTATAATTATGCCTTTCCAGCCAGTACTTAAACTTTTAATATACTGTTCAAGTTTAAGCACAAAATGTCTTTTTCAATAAAAATGTATTCTTGAGTAATCCACCATCATTTTATGGCTTTTGCAAAGTATCGGTTCAGGCACCGTTTTGGCACCGGTATCAGTTTAAAAGTATCGATTTGGCACCGTTAAAAAACCCAAACGGTACCCAACCCTAACAGGAAGTCAGTTATTTTGGGTCGTTCGCAAAACGCACCCGATGGATTTTGATATACGCCTCCTAAGGGATTTATGCGATCGCCACCGAACCGGGCCTGTGTGATCTAAAGACATCGAGGATGCAAAATTGTACAGGGATTTTTTGATATCTCAAACGGGTCAGCCGTGACCACGCCTTAAACTTATGCTGAAAAGTGGTTAATAACTTTCTGTGTGGTATTATATTGAGTGGCGCTTTCAGTGACATCATGTTCAGTGATATCATATTGAGTAACATCATAGTGTGATGCTTTTTTTCTCCAGCATGTGCGGCCTATTATAAACACGTACACATCACGAATGTTAACATTCACGCACACACATGCACAAACATACTCATACACACATCACAAATGTTAACACGCACACTAACGAGCTCAACAAATATTTAGGGCCCAAGCTGACATCAGCCCCTTTATAGTGTGTGAAGTGTGCGGTGCACCCGGGTGGTGATGACTTTTTATAGGGCTTAACATACTCCAATAACACACAGGTTGGGCGGTGCACCTGGGGTGGCGATGGCACAGGGTGCTTATAATCGTTGCTTGCAACTGTATAGTTTTTAAAGATATTTCGGTAAAGATAAAGATAAGTTTCTTCCAAAGCAAGGTGATCATTTGTCCTCATCTAATTATCTCATTAACTGTCTAATTATCCCTCTTAATTACAGCTCAGTTCGTTTGAACACTTCTGCTACTCAGTCATGCTCACGCAGACTAACCCGTCTTGCTGATTATTATATTTTTCCCCCCCTAAAACGGTTGCCTTCAGTTCACCCGTAACCCTGCGCAAACTGCTGACTGCAGCAGAACAGATCGAGTTTCAGTGAGATAAAGGTGAACAGATGGCAGTTTGAGGGCTTTTCAGGAAACAAAAACACATTGAGAGCTGCTGTGCGTCTCTAGCCGGAACTCAAACACTCCTGTACGTTCATTTTTCACCTGAACGCTCTCTCGCTCTGTGTGTGTGTGTGTGTGCGCGATGTATTAAGGGCCTTGTTTGCAGACGCTCTGTTTTTAGAGCTAACGCACCAGGAAGAGCAGTCTGTACTCCTGAAACGCAACACGACACCAAAGGTCTGCAAATCGATCGATTAAATATTTAAAGCTGCGGGTCCTTGAGCCACTTTTGGAACACAACCCGTGATGATGTCCAGACGCCATCACACACACACACACACACACACACACACACACACACACACACACACACTATGACATGCTATGTTAAATGTAGTAGGCTATATCAAGTATCTGGTTCAAAGTTGAGGAGGACAAAACTAAACAAAGCCCTAGTTTCCAGGAACCGCAGCTTTTTATCGGCAGATCCAGGAAATGTTTTGAGATTTTTATTTGTCATATAAAACACCTGACTCGTCAAATAGTGATCAGGTGTTAAGTTAAGAAACTGCTCTGACCCACTTCCTCCACGTGATTATTAACAGAGGAGCTGAGCCGTGTGTGTGGGTGAGAAAAAGAAGAAAACAAAAATCACGAGAAAACACTCCTGAAAGAATACGGGGTGCTGTTATATTTTTTGTCTTACTTTGACTGCCTCGACTTATTTGTCTTAACATAAGAATAACTTTCTTTCAGGACATTATTATTATGAATCAACAATTTTTTTTACTAAATGTACGTGTATAAATGAAGAAAGAAGTGATATAAACATGACAGGGCAATTTATAAAAAACTCCTGTACACAATTTAAAGCTGATAGATTGATGTTCACGTTACTGAAGGACTGAGTAGATTTATAATAAACTCAGGAGCTCTTGTAAGTTAAAAAAAATACATAAATAATTCTCCAAAAGTGAAAATTTTTACGTCGAACCACATTTCTTTGGTAAATACACCTGCGCATGATTTTATTCGTATTCTATTGATATCTGCACCAGAACTCTACCAACTGACAGATACACCGGACGTTAAGATCCACCGCTTGTTCTGCTTTGCATTATTTTGCATCATTTAAAGAACTTAAGGAAATTTTATTAGAGCTAAATATAATGAGAGGTTATGCATCGTCATGATGTCACAGGTTTGGACACTCGATTTAAGGTCTGTTTTTGTTCTCCTGGACAATACGTGTTCTTCAATTGTCCCTCATCCTGTCTACTCAAGCTACCAACTTTATCATCATTATTATTATTATAATAATATTTAGCATTAAAAGAGGGCAGCAAATCCAGGGTCCGGGTTTAATTCCCACCTCGGGTCTAGACGTGTGCGTGGCGTTTACATGTTCTCCCAGTGAGTGCTTGGTGGGTTTCCTCTGGGTACTCTGGTTTCCTCCAACAGAGTGGGCTAATTAGCGTCCCCAAAAACTGCTCGCAGGCATGGGTTTGTGTGTATGCCCTGCGAAGGACTGGCACCCTGTCCAGGGTGTTACCCTGACGATGAGTGAGTGAGTGAGTGAGTGAGTGTTAAGAGAGCCTTGTCTCACCTCCTGCAGGCGCTTTTTCTGCCGCTGCAGCGCGTCCTCGTAGCCCTTCTGTCGCAGCTCGCTCAGGCTCTCGTAATACTCCTCGGAGTCGTCCCCGTCCGCGAACAGCACCTGGGACAGGATCTTCCAGCCGCACGTGTCCAGCGCGTGTCCCAGGTAGACCTGCAGCTGGTAGCAGAGCGCCTCTGTGTCGCCCCGCCGGGTGACCTCGGGCACGCCGAACAGCACCGACCACACGGCCGACTGCTGCTCGAGCTCGGGGAACGGCGGCAGGCACGGCTCGAGGTCCGAGTTGACCGCGCAGAGTTGCGCGTGAGCCACGCGCAGGTCCTGGAACGAGAACAGGCCGGCCCAGCTCGAGTCTCCGCCGAGGAGCGCACCTGAGTCCGGGTCACCAGGGTCACCCGGGTCCGTGTCCGGGGAGCGCGCGTCGGGCTCGAGGATCTCGAGGTCGCTGGTTTTGCTCGGGCTGCCGCGCGCGGGCTTGGCCACGGGACGCGTATCCTGGTGATGAGGATGCTGCTGCTGCGGCGGCGGCGGCACCGCGCTCTCCTCCGTCACCGAGTCCCGAGCCGCCGCGCTGCGCTTCTGCACCGTCCGGTCGTGACACGTGACCGCGAACTTGCCCTCGATGTCGTTCCAGGCCACGATGAAAACGAATTTGTGCTTCTCTTTTTCCTCGAAGACGTTCGGCCTTACCGAAACCCAACCGGACTCCAGAGACTCCTCCATGCTGAAGGACATCAGATGGTTCGCTAACGCGGCTAACAACAAACAAACAACAGCCAAACAGCAGCTTCAAACAATCCACGGAGTAAAAAAAAAGAAACAAAGAAATAATAAAAGGAGAAATAAAGGAATAGCGAATCCGTTTTCCGATGTCAGTTCGATGATGACGTCGTGGTGAAGCGTGTCCGTTATTACGTGACCGTTAATTTAAAAATAAACCGTAAAAACCGTCAAAACTACAGATTAAAATGAACATCTCGCGCGCGCTCCTGACTCCGGCCCGTGTGATCCGCTGAAGCCCGTCTCTCTTCATCCTTTATCTTTTACTCTTAATCCCGTATTCCTTCTCCGCCTCCTCTTCTCCCCGCCACTTGTCCTCTCCGGTACCTGTTTGTTTGTTTGTTTATGAAACTATCCGCCTCTGTTTTTGTTGTTGTTTATTCTGTCCCGCAGGCAGCGAGGACAATGCGGCTCGGGCTCGCGCGCTGCTCACCCGGTCACGTGGGAGGATCTGTTTACAAGCGCACGGCGCGTCAGGGTTCTGCTGTGACGTCAGGCGCTCCAGAGGGCGGGGCCAAAAGCGTGCGGCTCGAGCGCTCCTTCCTGTCCGCTCTCAATCACAGGCAAAACCGTGACGTCACACGCCAGGCTTTTTATTAATTAATTAATTGATAACGGATATGCGTTAGAGCTAGCTAGCACAGGCTTAAACACGACTCTAACGATTTTAACGATTCATTAATCACAGATTTAATAACAATAATAATTTTGTTAATAGAAATGTCGCGTACACTGCTACTGAGTGTGTGTTGAATCAGCAGAATCATCAGCATCCGTTTCTCTCTTCAACAGCCTGTTTTTATCCGACGCCAGCGTCTCTGACTGGTGACGTACCGGAAGTGGGCCACATCAACATCCGGGCACGTGGGACACGCGCTGTGCGTGCTGACCTCACTGAAAGCTCCGTTCAAAACCTCATATAACAAATAAATATATATTAAATTACAAATTACAATCTTATATGAAGAGGTAATGTGGCGAAAAACGTGGAATAAGAAGTTAACTTATTATATTATGTGAATATTCTAGTAACACTAAAATGTTCTTTATAATAATAAGAATAAAAATAACAATTAATATAATACAATGAATTTTTATATATATTACAATATATAAAATTGCTAATATACATATATTACAATAGTTACAATTACAATTTTTGTAACTAACTGCAGTACTGATGACAATGAAATAGCATGCATGTTCATGTAGTTTAAAAGGGCTTCTCAAACTGTCCAAAAGGTACAGGGAATTACCTACTATTTTTTTCTATTTATTTATAAAGGTAGAGCATACAAGTAATTTTACTACTACTACTACTACTATTATTATTATTATTATTATTATTATTACTACTTTATTATTTATTCACTCACTCATTATTCATAACACTTTATTCTGTATACAGGGTCGCAGGAAGGAACACCCTCCAGCAAACACACACACAAACACACACACACACATGCTTTTTCACACACTACTGGCAATTTGGAAACACCCATTAATAACCCTAGTCTGCCTGTCTTTGGACTGTGGGAGGAAACCGGAGTACCTGGAGGAAACCCACCAAGCACAGGTAGAACATGCAAATTCCATCCGTACAGACTCGAGTTGGGACCCGAACCCTGACCATAGAAGTGCAAGGCCACCAGCTCATCTTATTTATGCATTTATTTATTTTAGTGTTCTTGCACATTTATTGGGGCAGTGGCAGCTCAAACGGTTAAGGCTGTAGGTTGCTGGGTTTCTGATTGGAAGATTGGGGGTTCGAGCCCCAACACAGTCCAAGAGCAAGGCCCTTAACCCTATCTGTAGTATAAGCACTAATTATTTATTATTATTTACAAGCAGTTATAAACAGTCTGACCTATAGAACAACCTTTCAGAATATATTTTTTAAGCTTCATTTCTTCAGATGGTCTATTTGAAAGGGTTTCTAATTGCTTTACAATAAATAATTGATGATCTCGATCTTTTTGCACACTTCTACCTAATGACATTTCGTTTAACACATGCAGGGATGACAAGCTGCTTCTTCACATGTCCCTTGAGACCTTAAAACCGGAAGTGGTCTTTTAAAGGAGCATTTTTGAATAAAGGTCACTAGGGGGCGATGATTACTCAGACATCAGCTTTATAACAGTACAGTACAGTAGGTGGCTTTATTAGTATCTGCAGATGATGATAGCTGCCACAACCAACAAATATTACCAACTAAGTAGCATCAAACGTTATTATTATTATTATTTACTAGAATTAAATATTTGTGTTGTTTTAAAAAACAAAACATTTTTAATATAGTTGCAAAGCAACAATGACTGGGTCCAAGCACATGCGCCTTCACCGCCAGGGCGCACCAGAAATACAGTGGGCACACGCATGTAAAGGGGACATCTGTCATAACGTGAGTGAAAAGTAGATTGATTATGGTGCTGTGTAATTTTTTTCACTGCCAGTATCAAACAAAAGTGTGCTTCAGATTTCATTGACCTCACTGATCATTTAAATGCGCTATGCAACAAAATCTCCTGTGAAGGCCCTGTTCCACAACCAGGGCCCTGTTGCTCAGGTGTCCTAATGGCAGCAGATTCCAACATGTCCGCTGATTTTCACGGCTTTTTGAGCACGTTAAGACCCCCAAAAGCCACGGATGATTAGAAAAAAATCCTTAGAAGAACAAAAGAGTCCTTCGTATGACATCAGCACTATCAGAGCTCTGACATTATAGAGGTGAAGTCATAATGCTTGGGCCCTAAATATAAGAAGAATCATTTGGGTCATGTTCACAAATGTGTATGTCTTGGTATTGTCAATAATAATAAAAACAACAACAATAATTAATAATATAGGGCCTCCGAGCGGCGCAGGGGTAAAGCGCTCGCCTATCATCCGGAGATCGCCGGTTCGAATCCCGGGTGATGCTGCAACCTCTCGCAGCCGGAGGCCTAGAGAGAGCTGATTGGCCGAGCTCTCTCGGAGGGGAGGGATGAGAGGTACTTAGTGCTCCCACATTAATCACGGCTCTACAGCCAATCAGGGGCGTCCGTGAGCCCACGCGAGCGGAAGGAGCAGATAGCGCCGTCCTCCGATTGTGTTCGGCTGCTCCCAAGGGTGCGTGAGCGAGCAGTTCAAAAAAGATGCGGTCGGCTGGCGTCACGTGGTTCGGAGGAAACACGTGATAGTTTTCGGCCCTCCCGGCTGAGTGGTAGTAGTAGCCTTAATGTGGGAGCCCCCTAGTGACGGGGAGGAATTGGACACGACTAAATTAGGGAGGTAATCGGAGAAAATTAATAACATAAAGTAGAATCTTTTAATCCTTTTTTTTTAAATATAACTTTACCTTCAGTCTTAATAACAATGAATTGTTCAATTGATGTTTTATTTTTAAGGTAATAAAAATGTTTTTAATATTGTTGCTGTAAAAACAATAACAGACATCCATCTGTCACCTAGAGCACTTCTCCTGTGTGCGGGCCTGATGCCTATCCCACTGAATTTAGACGGCCACAAGGCTTTTTACCCTGAATGGGGACCCAGTCCAATTGAGGGTAGAAGCACACACAATCACACACTACTGGCAATTTGGACATTTAAATTAGCTTTAGTCTTTGGACGGTGGGAGGATTTTTAGGCTTGTTTTTGATAAATAAGTAAATAAGTCCAAATACCTACAGTGGTCTAGACTCTGTAATTATATAGAAACTACTTGTGATGTTGGTTAAATTGTGTAATAATACTGAACACCAAAAGCAAGAAAGTTAATGATTTTTAGCTCCTATCCACTAAAAGTCCCACCAACTAACTCTCTTTTTCCATCATCATAAAACCCATCTGGAAGTCTAATGACCAAAACAGGAGTACAGTTTCTCTTTTCTTTTTGTAACGCATTTGCATATTGTGGTAAAATGCAAACTAAAAGTAAAATAAAAACAAACAAAAAAGAGTGGCATTGTAATGAACTGTTTAATGAAGCATTAAGTCAACAACAGAATGCTAAAGCGAACACTGCCATTGAAAACCTGGAGTGTTCAGCAAACCTGGAATTTTCAAACAACTCTGAACGGATGAACGGTGGTCATGCCGAGATTTAAAAGTACCGTCTAGAGTCATTAGACGGGCGGAATCGACTTAATAGAAAAATGGTCCTGGAAAAACATAGCGATATGAACAATGTGTTTCTGATAATACGCAAACGAGCAAAGAAAGAGAACAATTAAGAGAATGAGGTGTCGTCTTCTCCAATCTCTGCTCTGCTCTCCTCGCCGTTTCCCACACTCCGCTGGCACGGGTGAGTGTGAGGTTTTTCCTTCATCCATATTCCACTCATCACTTGGTTTCGGACTTGGCGAACAGCGGGCGCAGCTGATCCTGGGTGGTGGCCTCTTTCTGCTGCATCAGGTCCGGGTGGCCTTTAGTGACGCCCCAGCTGTCTGGATGGGACATGGATGGGCAGAACGGGCGGCCAGAGGCGGGCTTCAGCTTCTCCCAGTAGTCACGACGGGCTCTGGGTGACAGAACGTTCACGTGAGGGGTTGCGTTAAAGTAAAGGCATGGAGATTCAACACACAATAACGGAGTTAATCCGAAATGGTCTGAATGAACAGATCAGTGGAAATGTCTGACTTGAGTGGTATTTATGAAAGTTCTGTGAAATACATGCGTCTGCTGAGAGGCTGAGAGTGTGGTGTAAGCAGAATAAGGCTTTCCTCATTTACCTTGCATACGAGTAATCAGAGAACTTCAAGTAGCTTGTAGTAAAACTTGTGGTTACCTTGCACGGACCCAGGGCTTGGTGTGCATCTCAAGACCGCTTCCCCACGGGCCATGCTTCTGCGAGCCCTCGGGCAGGAACCCGCGCTCTGGAGAGAGCTCCTCGGCTATCGCACGGATGTGGTAGGGCTCGAACCCGCAGCAGCCTCCAATATAGCGAATTCCAGCCTTGTAGGCCTCTCTGGCGTATTGCTGTATGTCCCAGCGGGTCACCACTCTGGGCTCTAGAGCTGTAAGACACGCAGACGAAGAGTTGGCGTTGGCCAAGTGCAATCTATCAGGTCTGAATTATATGAGTGTATGATGAGTATTATACAGTAGAATGTGCATGATTACTCTCGTTTCTCTGATCACTGATGGTACAACATAAATGACTAGAGGAGTTCATCTACCACATGGAACAGGCCTAGCACAATCCCTGATCCAGATTAGCATCCAACAAGAACCTCGGCTAAAAGCAAGGCTTGGGGATCATGGGGCAAAGAGAACCGGACTACCTATACAGGAAATATTAAACTTTTACAGAGGATCTGATTTTTGACCTTCAGCAGCACTCGAGATCCTTGGAGGTCCTAAAAGTAGGAAATTTTGGAAAAACTGTCCAATCTGTCGTAGTTATGAGGATGAACTGTCCAAAACTGGTGCTGTTTGTACATTATATTTCTGCATGAGACAGCAGACAACGAGGTACATAGAGCGGAAAGTGAACGAGTAAAAGTTTACCGAAGGGGAACTCGGGCAGGTCGATGAAGCCTTGGCAGCCACAGTCAGGCGTGTGGTAGGCCAGAGGCTGCGTCATGTAGTGAGCTTTGAGTCCAGCTTTCTCCACTCCTGCCTTCATCATGACCACCGTCTCCACGCAGGTCTTGGGGTCAAAGTGGCAGTTCACACCCACGATATCGGCACCTGGGGGCAAAAAGGAAGCAAAAAGGTGAGTCGAAAGGGGAAGCAGCAGAAAGTGTCTTAATGTTACTATGATTAAACACAGCAGGTCTATTTAGAGACCTTAAATTATGGTAATGTTACCGTATTATATTGATGGGAAAAAAATCTAGCTGAATTATGAGCATATACGATATTTCCATTTGCTCTTAATTTATCCGCTCAGCCAAAACACGTCTGGCATTTTAGACATTATTATTATCCTAATTAGTTCCCATTTCCTGTTCGAGCAATTTTGACTTTATCTTATCCTGATACAGTACATACAACCTCTCAAAACATAATTAAAGCATGAAAGGAAGTAGCAGAAATAGTTGAGGCCTTTTGTCTGGTTATCTTGCAAAGCTAGTATAGTATAGCACAACATTGCATTTGTGTATTGCATTGTGTCAGGTTGTTAATCTCGCTTGCACGTTTGCAATTTAAGTTGTCATTTTGTAACTTTATATAGTTCTTTGATAGTTTTGTTCCTTTATGTGGTATGTAGCACCTTGGTCCTGCAGGAACAATGTTTCGTTTCACTATGTATAGTTTTGAGGGGGACACAAATATTCTCACTCACTCATCATCTATACCGCTTAATCCTGTACTCAGAGTCGCGGGGGGGGGGGGGGGGGGGCAAGGAGCCTATCCCAGGAGACTCAGGACACAAGGTGGGGTACATCCTGGACAGGGTGCCAATCCATTGCAGGGCACAGACTCGTTCACATACTACAACCAATTTGGGAACGCCAATCAACCTAACCTACATGTCTTTGGACTGTGATTGTAGTTGTAAACCGGAAACCGCAGAGGAAACCCAACAAGCACAGGGAGAGCATGCAAACTCCATGCACACAGTGACGGGAATTGAACCTGGCCGGGAATCCGGACCCTGGAGGTGCGAGGCAACAGTGCTAACCACCACACCACCTCAATGTTTTATAACTTTTTTTTTTTCTTTCTAATGTTACTCTGGTATACTAAAGTATAACTACAATCATTTTGCAAGTGTTAAAGGCTTTTATTGACAATTACATTAACTTTATGCAAACAGACGCTTCTTTTTCTAGACCTCTGCAATTCACCCTGGCATGCTGTCAATCAACTCCTGGGCCACACCCTGACTGACGGCACAACCTGTTCTTACATAATCGATGCTTATGCCAGAATTTGTGGCAAATATTGTTTTTCCTCCCACCTCTCGAGGACTGACCACAAGCTCTCGATGGGATTATAAAACTCTGGGGCGTTTCCTGGCCATGGACCCAAAATTTGGATGTTTTGTTCCCTGAGCCACTTAGCGATCACTTTCAGGGCTGGAAAAGGTATTGATGGCTGGGATCAGTTGCTCTGAGTACTGATCACACCATATGTGTGGAAATGCTCTTACTTTCGTTATTAAACATAGCTCATGATTATCAACTCTTTCCTGACCACATTTTCCTCCATAGCACCATGTTTCCAGGTTTTATTAATGCATTGGACAAGTCTTAACCCAATTCCAGTCATTTCAACAATTTCCTTAGTTACTTGCTTTGCTTGATACATGCCAATATATTGACCCCTCTTTGCCCAGACAGTGGGGAGTCTCTGCATAATTGTGTTGTGTCGCCCCATAATCCACCCCCCCCCCCACCCCCCATTGCATTGCTTCTTTATGATCTTAAATCAGGACAAAAGACACTTCATAATCAATTGACTACAAGGAAGAGAGGAAAACCCAACCAACATACCAGCCTTCACCAGACGGACAGCGCACTCTCCAGGGCTGACCCCGTGCATGTCTCCCATTGGTCCGATGCACATGGTGGCAGCCACAGGTTTCCCAGTGGCCTTCAGGACTTGGACGGCCCACTCAGCCTCTTCCACGTGCTCGAAGTACTGAAGAATGGAGCACATCATTTAGACAACATTTTGTTGTCTTTTTTTTTTTTTTTTTACTGTATACATATTCAGGACATTGCCTCACCTCTGCGATCAGGAAGTCCACGTTCTTCTTGATGAAGACGTCCATCTGCTTCTTGAAAATGGCCTTCACTTCTGTCTCGCTTTTACAGCTCAGGTAAGAAGGGGTCTGAGAGACTCCGCCCGCAACCAGGCCGTCGCCCTCATTGGCGACCTCCCTGGCCAGGTCACAAGCAGCCTCGTTTACTTGCGCCCCCTATTGGAAGGGAAAAGATGTTACTACCAGGAAACACACATTTGGGAACATGTTCTAGTTTAAATATTATGGTTTAGTGGATGGTTTCTTTTTCTAATCACACCCCAATAATAAATTCTTAGTGAATGTAATTCTCTCTTTGACAAATATTATTGCAGTAGCATATATCACTTAAAGTCTAACTTTAGCAGGAAGTCCAAGTACAAGTATGAATAGGAGAGCCTTACAGTGAAGCCGACAGTGTTGCCCCTGTTCTCAAGTTTGTCGTCGCTGGCATAGAAGGTAAAAGTCTGCATGACATTTGACCCTGCCCTCAGGAATTCTCTGTGCAGCTGTCGCACTAAGACGAGATGTTATACAGAGAGAGAGAGAGAGAGAAAGAAAGTGAGGATTTATTCACAGCTGTCGACTAGTCAGTTATTTTGCATTGCATAGAAATCTATGATATATATGCTGTATTACATACACTCTGCACACAACCAGTACATAATGCAGACTCACACACAGGAAACTAAAAACAGGCTCCAGTATATCAACAGGCTACTATGATATATGGGATTTAATCTGATGTCTATATTTAAAATGGAAAATAAAGTTTTAGGAACTCTCATGTACAGGCATGCGAGAGGCACCAGGGCACTAGGTGGGGTACACCCTGGGCAGGCTGCCAATCCATCGCAGGGCACAAGTACACCACACACACACACACACACACACACACACACACACACACTACGGGCAATTTGGAAATGCCAATTAGACATGTTATAGACATGTCAATGTATACAGCCATTATATCTGTCATTTTTATGTCCATGAGAGATTTATTAAAATCTGGCCCAAAACTGCTCAATCAATTTACCTTTTCTATGTCTTACTTCATGACTAAGTATCAAGTACAAGTCTTGTTGGATTTTGTTGTATTTTAAATCTGGTGTATCTACAAAATAGATGGGGTGGGTGCACGTTTTCATTTTAACCAATCAGGAACCGCGTGCCATGACATGATGACTTGGCATTCGACTCGACATGCTTCTTGATTAAAACGATAACCTGCAGCCTCAAAAGCTCTCTCGGGATAAAACCGACCACTACTGTAATGTTGACAGGGTGAACAGGGTTGTTTCTGGAGACCTTTGTGTCCTTCGACTTATCCAACATGCTTGATGCTTGCAGTTAAGGCTTGAACATGACAATCAGGTGTGTTGGAGATTAACTCTTCGGGTTGGGAGTCTCTGGAGATGGAGTTGCATCATTTCTTTCTTTGTATGTAAATTTGAGTGTTTATATCTTTACATGTACAACATGGTTCATCTGGTGATCCATGTTGGTATAGATCCTGTCGGCGGGTTGCCACAGCGGACCATCCGATCCGCACCCACAACTTGGCACAGGCTTTATGCCGGATGCCCTTCCTGACACAATCCTCCCATTTTACCCGGGCTTCGGACCAGCACTGCATCCAGTGGCTGGGGTTTGGGCATAGGGTGGGAATCGAACCCGGGCCTTGCACATGGCAGGTGAGAAACCTACCACCTGACAGGTGCATTATTTGGGATGAATTTTAAAGCATTTGAAGGAGATTTTGCTTAAAACTAGCATAGACCCGGACTCTCCTGTTCTCTACATTACAATTTCTGCTGTCTGTTTCTCTTTATTCATAGCTGATAACTATAAATGTAACCAATGTCTTCAACCAGGAAGAAGTTTGACAAAAACGATATAAATATATATCAGAGTTTTAAAAGCAGCTTTAAAAAAATGCATATATAGCGCGTCATTATGCATGGCACTAATGATCCAATGACTAAAAATCAAAAGTGATGGGAGTCTTTACAAATCTATACAAGTTCTATAGAGGTAACTGGTCTGGTATGCGTTGGTATTTATCGTTTGAGCACACACACACACACACACACACACACACACACACACACACACACACACACACGCACACACGCACACACACACACACACAGTAAGGGCAATTTAGAAATGCCAATGAGCCTAATCTGCATGTCTCTCCAAGCACCAGGAGAATGTGCGAACTCCACACACACAGACCTGAAAGCGGGACTCAACTCCTTCACTGGTGATAATACAACACTCAGGTTTGATCCAACAAGGACAGTTTGGAATAATATTGTGCTGTTTTTGTGTCTTTAAAAAAAAGTATGTACTATATATGAAGAAAGTCTACAAGATTCTACGTTCCACTCAGTAAGTTTTAATGAATAAAGGTATAAAAACTACAAAATAAGTCAGTTGAGGGAGTTTTTGCATATAGAGATAGAATGAAGAGAGTTTAATTATGTCATTTAGATACAACAGACGTTTTGCATCACCTAAATTTCAAGAATGAAATGTCCTGGGTTTTAAAAGGAGCTTTAAAGATACACAGGTGGTGCGTCATCACTCACGCACTCGCTCATCGTCTATACCAGTTTATTCTGTGTACAGGGTCACAGGTGGGGGCCTGGAGCCTATCCCAGGGCTCGAGGTGGGGTACACCACTCCATCGCAGAGCACCACACACACACACACACACACACATACACACACACACACACACAGTGAATACCAAATCAGCATGTCTTTGGACTGTGGGAGGTAACCGGAGGAAACCCACGACAGGGTGAACATGCAAACTTCATGCACACAGACCCGAGATGGGAATCGAACCCTCAACCTCCAACCGTGGAGGTGCAAGGAGACAGTGCTGGCCACCATGCCGCATTAGGTCCAATGAGTGATGGGAGTCTGTGCACATTGTGTACGAGTAACCAGCTCTGATATGGGATTCAAGGTGTCAGGATAAAGGGGTTTGTGTTAATCAGAGTCACTCGCGTGGCCACGCCCCCACCCCCCCCCCCCCCCCCTTCAGCGCGCGGAGTTTCCTCAACAAGAACCAAGCGCGCGCACGGGAAGAGTCCCGTGTGTGTCATTTTGTGTGTTTGTTTGTTTTTTTACGGATGAAGGCGGCACTCACCTGCTTCGGGGTGCTCAGCTGCGGCTTCAGGAGTCCAGGGGCCGGCTTTCACGTAGCCTCTCTTCTCCAGGGCGAAGACGAAGCCGCCGTCTCCAATCACAATCTCGCCTGCATTCAAGCGCTCGAGGATGCCCTGATAAATAGATACATAAATAAATGTAGATAGAGGAATAGATAAACAGATCCTCATCAGCATATACGGTATTGTGCATGTTTATTGGATGGTTTCTTAAGACGTCTCCGTGCGTAAAATACAAACCGGTCCGCACCAAGGCGCGCGCTCGTTTCCACTGCATGGCTTGTTTGTTTGTTCATTTCTCCCAAAGCAATTTCCAAATAGAAAGTCTGAAAGTTTACCTTCTTTGATCCGGCGGGTGCCATTTCTTTTGCAGATCTTAAGTCTTGCGATGCGAAGTGTAAAGAGTTATTTTCGGAGAAGCCCTACCCCTGCCCTCGCGCTCGCGCTCTGCGTGCTGGTGAGAGCAGAACACACAGACCAGCTGTTTATATCTCTCTGAATAAGAGGAGGAGGAGGAGGAGGAAGAGGAGGGCTGGTGGGTGTGGAGCTCACTCCAACCCTGTTCTCTCTCCTTCTGCATAGTGAATAATCCAATCATTGGCCCTTTTCTCTCTCTCTCTCTCTCTCTTTTTTTTTTTTTCGAAATCCACAGGACTTATCTATGAATTGACTTCCATGTGTTTATTTAGAAGTGAACTGCAGGAAAGATCTCAGGTTGCAGAGCAAGCAGAGTTTACGTTCAAATTAAAGCACACACTTTTCAAAGTGCTGGTTTTCAAAATTGCAAAGATTGTTGTTGTTGTTGTTGTTGTTGTTGTTGTTGTTGTTGTTTGTTTCTTAAAATGCTTTTCTGCTACAGCACACATTAATGATTGCACAATCCTAGTATTCAGATGTTTTTTTCTAGTGATCAGCAGGTCCAAAGATCATCACAATAGACGACACTTGTTTTTTTTTCTTGTTTTTTTTTCTCCCTCTTTGCAACATGCATGATAAAATGATGCTGACGAGTCAGAGATATTTAAATGCATCTAATACAAGTCAGTTAAATTAAGCACGGGAACGGATTAACAACTGGTAATTGACTGACCATGGATGTGCACAGGTCAAAACATCTCCGCACATACAGTGTTCTATAGGAAGGCAATGGTTTAGACGACGTAGTCAGGATGTCTTGTTTTTGCTCTTGCACATCCGTGTCCATAATGACATTTGACCTCTTTACAACTTATTTACAACTTTTTACAACTTAACAGATAACACACATAACACAAAGCAATGAATAGAGAGATAGGTAGCTAGATAGATAAATAGATAGATAATAGAAAGAATGTTATTGGCATTGTATAGTACAGGTACTCGGCAACTAAATGCATTTACCGTCAACCAGAATTGCAAAAAGTAGTGTATATACATCAGTGCCAATGCTGGCATTGTGCAACATGTAAAGTGTGGGTTAAATAAGTATATATTTATTACAGTTTTTATTTACAGTATATATTTTAAAATATATATTTTCATATATACTTATTAAATATACAATAATATACACACAATATATAGTAATAGAAATTTGCACTAAAAATTAAATATATAAAAAAAAAAATATATATATATATACAACAATCTATGTACACACTTATTTTATATATTATACATGCAGTAAAAAATTTAATATGTGAATGTTCATCAAGCTCTGTGGTAGATCAATGTTACAAAAGTCTTCCTTTCCTATCCGCTGTGATATTAAAACAGGCACACATCATGCCCGCTTTGGCATGTCCCTAACTCAGCAAATAAAACGTGGTTTGCTGGTTATCTTCAGTTGAAAGTACACAGCTGTCTGTCTAGATCTCTGCACACACAAGTAATTTCACAATGCATAAAAAGGGGGGAAAAATAACTTTTTTTTCTGTCTAGAGATGATTAAAAACACAGAAATAATGCACAACAAAATACAGGTGCACATACTTTTTGCACATGCATGTATGAATGTGATTAGACATGCAAAACATAAAAACAGCAACCGGTTCAATACATGAAATAAAGACAAAATCCTGCAAGCATGCACTTCTGTGTAGGGGTGAAGTATAGAGAACATGAAGGACTACATGATAAAAATCCACACCAACAACCGCACCACCCCCCCCCCCCCCCACCCTCCACCCCAAGCCACCAGTTGTCAGTGTGGCTGTCCTGTAGTGACCTGTTTAGACTGGATCTTACTCACCAACTGGTCTTGAACCCTTCGTAGCTTTGGCTCCAGTTGCACCCAGCAGCAGACACTTTCACACAAGCGACATAGCAAGGTGATCAGTTACCAATCTCCATGCTTCACAAACAGACACAGAATAAACTTGGACTTGATTTGCAGGAATAGTTCTGCAACAGTTACAAAATACAAATATATACAGTATAATGCATATTCTATAGATACCAAATAATGGCTTTGTAATTGTAACAACGAGGAAGTCTAATTTTATCTAATCACATCACTCACATGTTATACCGCTTAGGGACACGAGAAGCCTGCAGCATATCCTAGGGATCTTGGGCACGATGCGGGGTAGAGCCTGGACAAGTGTGCCAAACCACTGCAGAAGTACACATACATACACGGTGGGCAATTTGGAGACTCCAAATAGTCCAATCTGCATGTATTGGAGGAAACCGGAATACCCGGAGGAAACCCACAAAACAGAGAATATTTTGTGAAAATATTACAAACCCACGGTGGCACTCGAACCATCGACCCTGGAGGTGCGAGGCCACTAGGCTAACCACTTCAAATCTAATAATATAATTTAAATATAAAGTAAATCATAATGCTGTTTCTTGATGAATTAATTTTTTGATGGAGTAATTGATGACGTGTTGGAGGTATTCAAAAGCAGTCTGCAGTGTCAGCACTTTGCAAAAAGCAGAGGTAAAGCTGTAACAAGACAGATAACTCTGCACTTTTTACAGTTTGCAGGTTTGCTCTAACATGACAATCGTTAGCAATTTTTGTTGTATTTACTTTAAAAGAGAGCGAGAGAGAGAGAGAGAGAGAGAGAGAACAGGAAGCTCACCAAGCACCACACTGACATTTCAATGATTTAAATGGAACAAAACATTCTGGATGCTCAGTTATGGGACTTTAGTCTGGTAACAGCGATTTTTCATGATCACTTTCCTTTGACAGCACTCTCAAGTCTTTAACTAATTTTGCACCACATCAATTTAACATGTAAAGATTTAACACATCCATGAAACAAGTTTGTTCTTGTTATTACTTGAGGCACAACAGCTATGGGAGAAAAAAAACACACACACCCAAAAGCAACTTTATATTTCAGCTTAATTAAAGAATGATGCATACATTCATTTATCTTCTATAACGCTTTGTTCTGTGTATAGGGTCACAGCGGGCCTGGAGCCTATTCTAGTAGACTTAGGGCATGAGGTGGAAGTGCTCCAGGCATGGTCCCTGCATGGCCTGCATGATCATTTTGGGAACACCAGTTAACCTAATCTGCATGGAGGAAACCCACCAAGCACAGGGAGAACATGCAAACTCCAGCAAATGGACCTGAGGCTGGAATCGAACCCGGAGATACGAGGAGACAGGGCTGACCACTAAACCACTGTTCCACCTAGAATCATGCAGTAAACATTTTTATTATCCATTCAAGGTTGCTTTTATACTAGTGTATATTCTTACAGCATCGTAATTTTAAAGAAATTTTTGCAATGGATCAAAAGCTGAATATGAAGTTTGAAAAGTTTTGAGAGTGACACAAATATAAATTTTCACAAAGTCTGCTGCTTCAGTGTCTTTAGATCTTTGTGTCAGATGTTACTCTGGTATACTGAAGTATAATTACAAGCATTTCATAAGAGTCAAAGGCTTTTATTGACAACAACAATGAACGGGGTGTGGGTGGGGGGGGGGGGGGAACTCAAGTCACCTCAACTCAGGAAAGCCAGTGCGCATGCGCGGGAAACCCGCCAAGGAGGCGGTTGGCAGGTGGCGGGGGGAGTGTGGGCGCGAGTCAGCTGTGCGCGTGCTGCAGGCCTACGAGGACTGCGCGTGTCGCGGAGACCTGAGCAACATGTCTAGACTCCTGAACACAGTCACTGCACAGTTACAGAGAGACTTCAACCTGTGCAGGACACTGAGGGGGGTCGCTGTGCGGAGTGTGAGCGGGACACCGCGGAAACAAGCCGGGGAGACAAGGTAAAGGCAAGACAAACAGTTCTCAGGTGTGTGTGTGTGTGTGTGCGCGCGCGCGAGCGAGTGTGTCTTGCAAGTCTGATGAGATGTAATACGTGAAACATAAACAAACAAACAAACAAATAAATAAATCAAAGTGATACCCTGAGATTTTTCATGATGATTTATTATTATTATTATTATTATTATTATTATTATTATTATTATTATTGCATTTGTAAATAACTGCAGTAAATGTACTGCATCCTGCATTACATTATTACAATACATTTCCTTCCATGCAAAAGACATTTTGTGAAATCAATATGAATCTATGAACCTATTGATTTATCTATATTTAAATAAAATAACGGTTTTCTCTGTACATGGGTCAGAACTCACTCTTTCAGTGATTATCTTTGCGTTTCATACACTAAAGGATCCGAAACCAGTCTCCAAAAAAATTCTGTCTGTGACAAATTCTGGCTGAAAATTATATATAGACAGAAAAATGGCCATTCCTTCGATATTTGCCTGAGTTATAAGCCAGATTATAAACCGCAAGTTTTGACAGCGTACTGCATTTATATCAAACTGGTCTTAAAGAGGTGTTAAATTGACCACTGGACAGAATTTGATGAAACTTTTATCGACGTAGCCTACTTCAATATCTGCCTGAAGTTCAACCTGCATCATGAGTGAAATCAATCATTATGTGTGGGATTTAATAATTTACTTTAAAATAAGATACCAATGTGCTACTGTCTCAATGTAAACAAACACCTGCACCAATGGATATTAATTAGAAAAGCTAAACTGAATATTTTACTGGGATTAGTTCATATATTCACTGATGATAATAACAGCGCTGAAGTGGTATAAGTGAATTTTAATACGCTGGCAAAACTTCATCTTTATCCGATCTACTTTTTCCATTTCTCATCTGTGATTCACTCTCCGATTACCGAACAGGGAGTGTATTTGGCTGATGATGGAAGAAGTACAACATATCATAATCATCATTTTTTGTTCATCTTTATCCTGGTCAGGGCGGCACGGTGTAGTGGAGACGTAGTGTTTAGCATTGTGGCCTCGTACCTCCTGCGTCTGGGTTGGATTCCCGCCTCGGGTTTGTGTGCATGAAGTTTGCATGTTCTCCCTGTACTTAATGGGTTTCCTCGGGGTGCTCTGGTTTCCTCCCACAGTCCAAAGAAGTGCAGATTATGCTAATTGGCGTTTCCAGATTGTCCGTAGTGAGTATATGTGTTTGTGTGATAGCTTAGCAACCTGTCCAAGGTGTACCCTGCCTGAAAACTGGAAAACCCAAGGAAACGTACAAAGGCATAGTTAAACAATGAGCTGGTCATGCTATCCACGAACTCCATACTGAAAGCTCAATGTTCTCGGTCCTTTACTGTTTCTTCCTCTCAGCGATGGAGGTGTAGGAGCTCTGGGGAAGAGGTTGAAGGATAAAGCTGAGACTCTGATCATCGGAGGAGGATGTGTCGGTGTGAGTCTGGCCTACCACCTGGCCAAAGCCGGGCAGAAGGATGTGGTGCTTCTGGAGAAGTCCGAGTTGACTGCTGGATCCACCTGGCACGCTGTAGGTTAAACACAGGTTTAAACAATTTTGGCCAAGAGTTTAATAATGACCTCATGTTCAAAACCCTCTGCTGTTTAGTGTGTGTGTGTTTTGCTTTATTGAACAAATTTTTGAACCTTAAATGGTGATTAAATGAGTTTTCAATTTTTTTGGTCTTTTTTTATTTTTATTTTTATTTTTTTAGAGTCAATGCCACTAACAAACATAATTATTAACTTGAGAGTCACAAGGCTTTAGCTAACTTTGAATAATAATGAGCTACATTTATAAATATATTATTTATTACATATAATGAGTTTTATCTAAAATCTAATTGACAATTATAATTTCAGGTTTTTTTGTAACTCTATTCACATTTAATTAAAATAAAAATCCAAATTCTGTTCTGTTGACACTGTGTAGTCATAGGAGCTCCGCCCCATTCCCTAATATAGTTGCCCTGTATGGTTTGTATTTGCATACTGCAACCTGATTGGCTCATACAGTTTCTTATGCAACAAAACGTCCTTTTTTTTCATTCAGTTTTTATCTCCTTGTTTATTTTGGCTTCTTCATGTTTTCAAAACAAAATGGGGGGAAAAAAAACAAAGCAGAAAAACTACTATGGCAATTTATTTATTTATTTATTTATTTAGCAAAATTCTGAACATTAATTCAGCAGAAAATATTTAATTAAAAAACACATTTTACAAGTTTATACTACGTTTTGGTAAAATAATTATGTGCATCCTCAGTAAAATAACTATTAGAACTTAAACTCGTGCAAAATGAAGCAATTTTTTGTTAATAAATGAATAAATGAGCTTTTTGAGCTTTATTCAAGGTGACTGTACCCACAGCATGATTATCATATACATTGTATAACGTCGATGATGTTTCTGAGTCCAGGCTGGACTGACGACTTACTACCATCCAGGGATCAATCTGAAGAAGATTCATTACCACAGCATCAAGCTGTATGAGCAGCTGGAGGCAGAGACGGGCCAGGTGAGACATTGCAGATGTCCTTATGTTTCCCTATTGGCACAGTTATAAAAAAAATTATAATAAATAAATATATACTTACATATTTACATTATCACATATAAATAACCATTTATAGTTGGAAAATCATTATTTCTTTGTTGTTCCAAATGTTTTTTCTAGCTGTCAATTTTCTGGTTCTATAGGAAACAAAAAAAAAAGTTATTTTCATTGCATCACTTTCAATCAGTCAGTAATAATTAATTCTAAATAACAATGCAGCAGTAATGACGTAGGAGACTCGTTCCCTGTAGTCGACTGAAGACGCGCCGCCCCTACCCTAATATAGTTCCCCTGAATGGCTTATACTTGCATACTGCAACCTGATTGGCTCGTACAAATTCCGACACAACAACATTAGGTTTTTTTCCATCAGTTTTTCATAGTTTTTTTTTTCTGTTTTCTTAAAAAATAATAATAATAATAAAAAGTCAACAAAGCTATGGCGCTTTTTTTTTTTTTGTCTGAACAAAAATTCTGAACACATTTTGAAAGTTCATGCTAAGTTGCAATAACAAATGAACAATGTGCATCCTCAGTAAAAAAGAACTAACCAATTATTTCAAGTAATAAATGAACTGATTGAGTAACGACGATGATGTTTTTCGTCCCAGGCAGTGGGCTTCCATCAGCCAGGGAGTGTGAGGATCGCCTCGACTCCGGCCCGAGTGGACGAGATGAAGTACCAGATGACCCGCACGCACTGGCACGCGACGCCACAGTTCTTCATCGCACCCGAGAAAGTCCATGAGCTCTTCCCTTTACTCAACATGGACAAGGTGAGAGAGAACGATACTGCATTCACACGGCATGATCACTGAGAAGGGCTCGGGATTTAGGACGAGGTGAGATTAGTGACGCTCATGAACTTTGAGCAGTTCTACAAAGAGACGACCGTAATATTTTCTGAGAGTATATAACTGTGAGTAAATCAAACGAAGAACACACAGAACAACACGCACAGCTAAAGCTATTGGGCTTCCAGTCCTCTAGTTAATTGACCCATTACAAGGTTTTTGATGTTTTATTTATTTCTTTCTTTTTTTTATTTATTTTTTAAAATCCGGTCAGTTTCTAAACTTCTGTGAATCCCTTATTCAAGTGAAAGATTTCATACAGTTTGTAATGCATCATGTCTCACCGCCGTATCCATATGCCAGAACAAATCACAGGCGAAAAAACTATTGTATAGTATGAGCACTATTATCATTTGAAGATTTAAAGTTATGCAGTGTTCAGAAGGGGCGAATAAGCAATTCTAATCCAATAAACTTTTGTCCAATTTAGCAAATATTTCCAAAATTTATTTTTATTTTATTTTTTTTGTGGGTGTGGGCTAAAACACAAGTACTGTTTGTACTGATTCCGTAAATGGGTGAACAAAGTGTCCAGCCAATCAGGAACAGGGGGTGTGTTCCTGCTGGGTGTCATTATAGGGTGTGGTGGCGGGATGAGGTGGATAATGGGAAAAGAGGTTCTATGAATAGGCAAGGTCGAAGAGCTGTGTTGAACTAAAAACACAAGTTTGCTGCAACAACAGGATCATTTCGATTGATTTATAGTTTGAAATGCTATGCTAGCTAATGTTGGCTTAACTTCAAATCTTTTCAGTCACTGAAATGTACATTTAGCCTCCAGGTCTGGCGCTACCCTGTACAGGGTAAGTGCTTTAGAATGAATGAGTGAGTGAACGTGTGTTTTGGACGGCTTTAAAAAACTAGTGCTGAAGTTTGCAGGTTTTTGTTGTAGAAATCAACATGTCCTGTTTTATAAATCTTCGTATCTTGATAGCAAAATTTCGAGTTGTATTACTTGGTATGGGATCACAAAGAAAATGAGTGGTATAGCCTATCCCGACTCTGCATTTCTCTGGAGGGCGTGGCTCAGCAATAGCTCATTTACACAGACCCTAAAAAGGGTTGGTGTTTCGCTCGCCATGCGGAAGGCCCGGGTTCGATTCTCACCCATTGCCCAAACCCCAGACACTGGACGCAGTGCCGGTCCGAAGCCCGGATAAAATGGGCTGGTTGCGCCAGGAAGGGGATCCGGCGTAAAAACCTGTGCCAAGTTGTTGTGCGGATCGGTTGGTTCACTGTGGCGACCCCTCGATGGGAGCAGCCCAAAGACCTACAGCATTCCAGCTGGGGCATTAAAACAAACACACACATACTGACCTGTGTTAACGTGTTAAAGAAACGGTAAAATATGAGACCTTAGTGTCGCTGCTTTGGCCATATGGGTACATATGGGTACATTTTGAAGGATTTTTGTGCCACTTTCTGATATTTTGCTACAAGGACATAGATTTGCTTGTTCCTGGACGTGTTCGACAGTACAAGCTGAAGATGCAAAATAAAAAATGAATTGAAAAAGAAAGATGTTTTATGTGTATATATCAAGTAATTTATTCTGGGCTGTAACCTTGTATCTCTTTATACTTCTGTTCTTTTGTTCCTGTAAGCATCTCTCTCTCTCTCTCTCTCTCTCTCTCTCTCTCTCTCTGTCTCTCTGTCTCACTGTCTCACTGTCTCTCTCTTGTCCTCAGGTCTTAGCAGGTCTCTACACTCCCGGAGATGGGCACATCGATCCGTACTCTCTCACCATGGCTCTCGCCGCCGGAGCTCGGATGTACGGTGCCCAGATCTACAGCCCCGCTCCTGTGACCGGTCTCGCCCCTACGCCGGATGGCAGATGGGATGTCCAGACCCCCCATGGCATCATCCGTGCCAACCGCATCGTCAACGCAACAGGTTAGCGCCGCAAACCTGCTTCGAAATTCGGATAAACTCAAGATCGTGTCGAGGAAAGTTAACCGAGTAATCCTTTCCTGGAAAAGCTTCATCTTTCAACTTTTCTCGATTATCTGATAATTCTGAGAATAGCATTATAATTAAAGGTGAAGTTTGTGTTCATGCACTTAATGTGGCTTCACAAGCGTGGTATGTATCGTACCATTCACTAGCCTGAATTTGGCATGTGCGTGACACACTGCTGCTGTTTGCCCATTTCCTTCCTCCGCTCTCGCCTCTCTCGTGCGCCCTTTTGGGATTAGACCTGCTCTGGATTTGCGTAGCTGAACTGTTTCACACAGAACGAATTGAGGCTTCATGCTGCCGCCTTCCCTGTCAGCCAATCAGGTCTCGCCTGGGAGGCATCCAATAGCAGTGATGCACACATCAGCGTGCTCTGTTTGTTTTGGCACCCTCTCGGTTAGTGAAGCGAGTTCGGTGAAAAATGTGTCACCTCTAAATCACGTGAGTGAAATGAATCGGTTATTCTCACTCTGTGCATGAAAGCACTTCTTTCTCTTTATTCTCATTAACCTTGACTTCTGGGCTCTATAGCCGTTTCCCTTCACTGTGAAGTTCCGACTCGCCACACGTTCCTCCGACACGCCTTCCTCGTTCCTTTGCTTTCTAATTTTGTCCCCTGGACATGAAACCTAAAACAAGCGAAAAGCGCATAGCTAAGTTGTGTGACTCGCTGAACGTCAAAGGTCAGGTTCTCTATTACGGTTCTGCTAGAGATCCTGTTCACCTTCTACCCTGATTACACACCAGCACAGCCGATTCTATTCTACTGTTCTTTTAAATGTGAGATACTTCAAGTTGAAATTGTACTTGGCTCAACTGAAACTACGAGGTTGTATTTAGGGCTTCTGCTCCTGTAATGTTTTTTTCCTTCTTGAGTGTGTGTGTGTGTGTGTGAGTGTGTGTGTGTGAGTGTGTGTGTGAGTGTGTGTGTGAGTGTGTGTGTGAGTGTGTGTGTGAGTGTGTGTGTGAGTGTGTGTGTGAGTGTGTGTGGAGTGTGTGAGAGTGTGTGAGAGTGTGTGAGAGTGTGTGAGAGTGTGTGAGAGTGTGTGAGAGAGAGAGTGTGTGTGAGTGTGTGTGTGAGTGTGTGTGTGTGAGTGTGTGTGTGAGTGTGTGTGTGAGTGTGTGTGTGAGTGTGTGTGTGAGTGTGTGTGTGAGTGTGTGTGTGAGTGTGTGTGTGTGAGTGTGTGTGTGAGTGTGTGTGTGAGTGTGTGT